>WNWK01003841.1:142500-150000 GCA_009830355.1 Cherax destructor
GTAACATTTACAGGTACCAACAGCTGTAACAGTAAAAGTCAGAAGTAAAAGAAGAAACAGCAAACAGTAGAAACAATTAAGCAACTGAAGTAACACTAGCAACACCTCAAAGACTAACAGCAGTAGCAAGTAAGGAACTGATTTGAAGAATTTGTCGCGTTCCTTCTTGAAGACATCTAGGAGTCTGTTGGTATCCTTCTTTATGTATGAAGCGAGAGCGTTGAAGAATTGAGAGTCCTCTCGATGGATGGATCTTCTCACCTGCCCATCTACTGAAACACAAAGCCATTCGCTAAAATTCTTCATTCAAACTCACACACTGACTTACCCATCTACAATTCCACGCTTGTCTACCTGCTCATGTATCCACTTACCGCTCATCCACTCATCCACCCTCCCACTCGTCTACCACACCCATCCATCCACTTACTCGTCCACCACCCTCATATACTTACCACTCACTCATTCAACTACTCACCATCCCACCCACTCAATCACTCAATACTCGACTGAGTGGGAACTCTTAGACGTTCAAGTTCCCCTCAGGCGTATTCCTCTCCTCTTGTGTAAGTCCCGAATATAAATGGCTTTGCTGGGAATTCCTGGCTGGGCTAGATGTACCTTTTCCAATCCACTTGTACCTTGTTCCATGCACTGTATATCATAAACTCCTATAGGTAAGATGCAATTTCTAACATAACAAAGATGAACAGCTAGAATAGTACCAGAAGGAGATAATTACAAACTAGAAAGTCAAGATCTAAGAGGAATGAACTGTGAAGACTAGAAAAAAATAGTAATAATGTTAGAATTATCGACAGAATGTTTTGAAAATGGACAAATTATTGTGGCAACGTTTCGCTCTACAGGAGACAGAAACGTTACCACAAGAAAATGTCACATTAGTTGAATCTGTGTCCAATTTCTTAAAAAAAAAAAATCTCTGCAGCACTAGAGGATAAAAGAACCATGGTAGATATGATTACGACATGTGAGATACTCAGAACTTGTTAAGACAGACACCGAACGACTGTTTGACGGAAGATCGTAGACACATGGGCAAAGGCGGAAGTTATAGGGGCAGAAATGCCAAGAAGTAATTTTTCGTTACACGATTATTAGAAAATTTAACTTCCTGGACGAAGATGTTGGCAGGGCTAATTAAACACACAGACTTAAAAATATTTACGATAGGGCTCATGAGGCCAGGGATTTTGTGGCCGTTGTATTTGACAGGCAGAGCCAGTAGATACAAGATAGAATCAGTTCATATCAACGTTTTGAAAGTTAAGTGAGGAGTCCAAGAGTTTAAATTCAAAATCCGTAAACATAACTAGGTATTTACATATAAACCTTCATTCTTCTTCCCTAGTTTCTTCCTTCTTCTTTCCTCCCACCCTCTCCCCTCTTCTTTCCTTTCTCCTTCATTTATCCCTCCCTCCGCCTGCTACCGTCACCTGCTGATCAATTATCCGCCTTCACAACTCAGCAAACAGTACGAGGAAGCCTCGCTTCTAAACGGCCAATGAACCAACCTGGCAACGCTTCGTCTTTATCAGGCCGCCCTTACCGGTTTAACGAATATCTGGTTATCATCTCCCTTTCATAAATGCAACCCTGATTTGCTTCAGTGCAGACAAGAAAAAACTTAAGTCGGTGTTCACGTTTATTTTTCTTCAGGGCACCGAGGTGTCGTGCTAACTTTAAAGAGATGAAATACTTAAGGACAGAAAACGAGGCTGGTTTCAGAAAATTTAGAAAAAGTTCTCATGACAGTAAAAGGCGAAATACAGTTATTCTTCTTTGGGATAAATTTTAGGAACTCTTTAATAAAAATTTGAAGTTTCATTGAGGGGAACTTCAAGAGAACTGGAAATTTCGAAGTATGATCTTCAAGAGAACTGAAAATTCTGAAGAATGATCTTCCAAAAGAACTGGAAATTCCAAGTAAGAGTTTCAAGTGGACTGGAAACTCCAAATCTAAAGCTTCAAGTGACCTGGAAATTTCAGTGCGTTAAAAGACTGGGAATTCCAGAAAGTAGTACAAAAAAAAGGGACTCAGTTCCCTACCCACCCCTTCCCCCGACGGAAGGGTAAAGTAGGCAGCCAGACCTCGAAGACCCCCACCAGCGCCAAACACACAATAGACGTGTTAATGAGACTAGCCAGAGAGCGATGGTATCTCAAGTTTTCCCGGCTGGTCTGCGGCGCAGGGCGACGAAGCCTCACTAACCCCTCCTTGTCTTGGCTTCCATCCTGATAAACCTTTACTGGAATCCCTGACGATATCCTCATAGCCCCACTGAAGTCTCCCAGGTTGGCAGATTTCAACACTGTATTAATCCCATCCTGCGTGATGGAATATGACATAAAAACGAAGCTTTTATTCCCACTGTATAATTGCCCCATATAGAATAGGGTAGAAAAACACTTCAGATGTATCTAATTTTGTAGAGTGTAGAGCCACCCTGTGTGCTGGCTCTACACTGCTTTAATTAAACACTTCAAGGAAGGTGAATCACATTGGTATATCAGCCCCTGGTAGGTTCATGACGGAGAGTCAGGATAATTCGTTCCACCACTGGCTCACCTTGGCATTTTATCGTCCACTATTTTGTCGTCACTGTCTTCAAGGAAGGAGAGGAGGGAAAGAAATGAATTTCAAAGGGTTAGAGATGAGAATAGATGGAAGGGTAAAATGGGTGAATGGAGGGAAGGAGTATTGGATGGAAGGAGAGAGAGATACATGACAACAGTCTCCCTAATGCAATCGTTTAAGGCTTCCTAATGCTGATTTTCTCGCTCAATAATCCGATCACGCACTGTCCATTGATATTAATGTGGGTATTTAATATCTCAAATTTTGAGTGCTTTTGATGCTATCGGATAATTGAGGTTTGCCGATAATAGGATGGCATCTCCGGTTCAAGAGGGAGGGGGAGGAGGAAAGGAGAGGGAAGGAGAGGGGGAGAGAGAAGAGGGAAGAGAGAGGGGAATTGTGAGGAAGGGATAAAGAGCTGAGGGGAAGGAAAAATGAAAAAGAAAGCACTTGCCGAGGAAGGAAAGAGATAAGTGAAGGTAGAGGAGAAACAGACGAGGAAAGAAAGAGATAAGTGAAGGTAGAGGAGAAACAGAGAGTATATCGAAAACTTTCACATTCCTATTGTACAATTTAACATGACGAATTGGCTGTGAGGTCTACCTGTAATCTACTTACCTGGAGGGGGTTCCGGGGGTCACTGCCCCTGCTGTTTAGTCCTTGACAGAGGACATTCAGAAAACCATACGACGACAAGAGGGCAAGCTAGCAATAACAACATCGATTCTTTTCATTAAAAAAACCAGGAAAAACCCAGGAAATAAGACAAAGAATAAACATTGTGAGCTCTATAAACTAATCACAAATAAATACAACAAAGAAGTGAAAGGTCTGCAAATAAAGCAATAGGACCCTGGCAGAATCTAGTCATGAGTCTTTAGAGAAATAGATGAACTTCTCAGCCCCATGTCAAGCATCTACAATAAGTCAGCAGACACTTAGCAACTATCTGACAGCTGAAGACTGTTAATATAAACCACGAAACGGGTGGGGTTTACACCTAAGGCGAGTGAGGCGTAAAACTTCAGGCCATGCGTTCAAACCCCACCCGTTCCGTGGTTTGTTGGCAATCGGGTTATTACGATTTCGTGAGTTATGTCAATATATATATATATATATATATGAATAACCTCCTAGATGATTTTGAAACCTATTCTAAACTTAGAAAGAATCCCTTAGAATCTGTCAACAGCAATTTCAATAAAACAATAAAACATCTATTGAAGGGCAAAGATGAATTAATTAAAAAATTTACTTCTACTAATCCATCTTTACCTTATATGTATGGATTAATAAAAACACACAAACCTGGTAATCCTGTTAGACCAATTATTAGCTCTATAGGTTCAGTTTCTTATAAACTTTCTAAATGGCTTGTTGATATTTTGAGCCCAATTGTTGGAAAAATTTCTAATTTTAATGTTAAAAACAACTTAGATTTAGTTGATAAATTAAGCACCTTGACTGATTTAAATGATTTCAATATGGTTAGTTTTGATGTTACCTCCTTGTTTACAAAAGTTCCAGTTGATGATTTACTAAGGTTCTTATCTGAAGAACTGGTTAATTATGATTTACCATTGCCAGTTCCTACTATCATTAAACTTATTAAACTTTGTATTGTTGATGCAAAATTTGTATTTAATGATGAGTTTTACACTCAGAAGTTTGGTATGGCAATGGGAAATCCTCTTTCACCTGTTCTTAGTAACTTATATATGGAATTTTTCGAAACAAGATTGCTTAACACTATCCTTCCCAATAGAGCTAAGTGGTATAGATATGTTGATGATATTTTGTGCCTTATGCCTAAGGAAGTAGATATAAACCATTTCCTTGTTAAATTAAATAGCTTAGCTCATTCTATAAATTTTACTGTTGAATTCGAAGTAAATAACTCATTGCCCTTCCTAGATGTTTTTATTATTAAGGGTAACATTGATTTTAAATTTAAAATTTACAGAAAACCTACAAATAATTGTTCCTATGTACACTATTACTCTTCACATCAAGATAGAGTTAAAGTGTCGGTTTTTCTTCAATGTTTTTGAGAGCTTTACGTATTTGTAGTCCAGAGTTCATAGATGAAGAAATCTCTAAAATTTATGAAATAGCTAATGATTTAAAATACCCAAGAAACATAATTGATAAATCTTTTAAAATAGCTAGGAATACTTTTTACAATCCAAAAGGGACAACCAACCTTATTCAACCAAAAATATGTTGGTTCTCCTTACCATGAAAACTTGGTTGATATGCCTTCCTTTCTTAAGAATTTTAATATCAAAGTTGTATTTAAAAATCTTGATACAGTAAAAGACTTTTGATAAAAAATTCCCCAAAATGCTGACGGATGTGTCTATAAGATTCCCTGTAAAATATGCGATAAAGTTTATTTTGGTCAAACTGGTAAAAGTCTTGAACTAAGATTAAAACAACATAAATATAGCATTAGAACTGGACAAGATTCTAATGCTCTATTTATTCATGTGAGAGATTTTAACCATCCAATTGATTTTCAAAATGCTGAGAAGGTTGTATCAAGCAAGTCCATGGTTGAGAGAAATATAATAGAATCATGTTTCATTAAAAGCAGTTTTGAAAATAATATGAATATTTCTTTTGGTTTATATAAATTGGATTCATTTATAATTAATAAAATTTGGGAAGAATTTAATAATAAATTGGACTAATCTTAATTCTTGGGAAGAGTTTCAGGTCCTTTCTTATTTTCCTCTTCACAGAGTCGTGCGATGTTACGCTACTGTGAGGTGTAGTCTTTGTTAGTGTGATGTGACTGTGAGGTGTAGTCTCGCCCCTTATATAAGCCCTTCTTGTCATGTTTCCTGTTATAGTTCCTTGATAATGTGAGTAGTCACGAAAGCGCTTGGAATTCTTCTTTTTTTTCATAGTGGTTTTCTTGCATATTTTGATATCACCTGTTTACTGTGATCTTTTGCATATATATATATATATATATATATATATATATATATATATATATATATATATATATATATATATATATATATATATATATAATATATATATATATATATATATATATATATATATATATATATATATATATATATATATATATATATATATATATATATATATATATATATATGTGAAGAGAAACAAATATATGGGTCCGACCTACCTGCTTAAATCTTTGTTAAGCGTTTTGAATGAAGATAAGAAGTGTAGAGCAACTAGAATCAAAATAGATAATAACAGATATATAGGAGGTTTCATATTTCGCCTTTCCCCAGGAACTTCTTCAGTCTCGATTGAAGGAGCTCATGCTGGGCAAAACGTCCCCTCAGTGTCCTAATATTCACTTGCTTCAGTGTCTCACATTCCTGTTGGTGTTAATTACCAGATTTGACATACTTTTAGACTATGTTTTGTCCTGGGTGAATCTTTATGCCCTTGAAGTGACAAACCTTTAGCCAGAGCTAGTCTTAGTTTATTTATTTTTCTCAGAACCAAGAGTATTTCTACCATAATCGTGACCAATAACTGTCATTCCTCAATCGTAACAAAATAAAGGAGAAAAAAACAAGTAGAGTAGACTACACATTAAGTCTTAATTAGCCTCTAGGTAAGGGTTCCATTAGCGTGGTGACATCTAGGTGACGATCTCATTAATAGCATCAGTTCCATATGTCTCTCATTAGCTGATCTCTCGGGGAAAGGCCTCATGGACAAGGTAGTGTGCTAGACTCACAGCCCATTGGAACTGGCCATGATCGGCGGGGTTAAACGGGATTTATGGGAAAGTTTCTCTAGACCTGCTGCCTCTTTTCACCTTCCATTAGCTATGTACCTACGTATTATTAAATAAATGTTTCACAAAACTGAAAAATACATTCATCAGACACTTGGGCAACGCTTGGTATTTTGGAGTCGTTTTGCCAACCAGTGACTTTAACCATCCAATACAGAGAATTAACGTTGGAAGACGTGAAGTGGTAATCTCAGGTTGACTCTCTGTTGACTGTTGCGAGTCTCATCCTCGAGAGGAGATCCGAAGGATCTTAATGGATAATAGAAATATTTCTTGTGGGGTATTAATGGGAAAAACGTCATTTTCATCTGCATTTGTGACGAAAGCAAACTACTCCACTACACTGACAACATACCACTACGACAGTGGCCTTCAGAGGAAGCACGGTACAACGTATTGCCTCCCAGAGAGCCTCTGTTTTACCTGCTGGCTATTTAATACACCTGTCCATTATCCTCACACTCGTGGCCTTATCAAGTATTCATCACCTGGATACACGCACAGTAACTTGTACACACAAACTAGTTTGCAGGCGCGCACTCTTACTCACACTTGTTTCACTGTTACATTATCCTTTTCCTCAAATATCAATCCCCAAGCGCACACACATACACACCTCCCTTCCTTCCCTTCCTCGTCTCTTCCCCTCCCATCCCAGCATCCAGTCAATAAACCTCAGCATAGATAGACAGACAAGCAGTCTGTTCGGAGCGAGTAGTTGTAGCCGCCTTTATAAATCGCTCAATAATAGAGCTACGAGCAAGCTTATATTCCTCTCAGGGCTTCGGGAGCCGGTTCTTTCTGGCTTCATAAATCGCGCTAATTGTTAAGAGTATTACAGTTAGTGCCTGAGCGATGTATTCCCTGGCCCGTTTTATCGGTGATCGTGTAAATTTTCAGTACGGGGGAGGGAAGGGTGAGTGATACGGTGTATGAGGTGATGTACTGGTGAAGGAAATGTTGTAGTGTGTGTGTCAGGGAGATAGAGATGTGAGAGACGTGGGAATGTGAGAGTGAAGTGAATGTCATACCTAGGGTAAGAAGGTTATGGGAAGAATGGTCAATTATTTAAATACGATTTGATACATCAGCATCGTGCTGCTGT
>WNWK01003842.1:0-57500 GCA_009830355.1 Cherax destructor
CCACAGTTGATAAGTGTTCTCTAAGTCCATTATAATCTGCTAAGCGAAAATCTGGGACCATTACTGAATTATCCCTACTATCATACATCCATTCAATGCTAAAGGTAATTAATTGCCTTGTGGTCGCTTGAGCCGAGTTCCTCTGTAATTTCTAAATTATTAACAAGGGTTTCCTTGCTTGCCAGAACCAAGTCAAGTAGGTTATTTCCCCTTGTAGGTTCTGTTACAAACTGCTTCAAAAAGCAATCCTGAACTACTTCTAAAAAGTCGTTAGATTCTAAATTCCCTTCTCGCAATCTGTATGGCTAAGTTCTACGTTATTTAACTTATAAGTGCTTGGGTTATGGACACTCCCGAGCTTCAGAACCTTGCATTTATCTACATTGAATTGCATCTGCCACTTTTCTGACCACGAATTAAGTTTGTCTAAATCTTCCTGAAGTTCTATGACATCTATGTTTGAATCAATTATCCTACCTATCTTCGTGTCGTCGGCGAATTTGCTCATATCACTGACCTCAATTGTAGGCAAATTACTAGAGTCAATTATAGCTGATATTATTAGAAGCCATCTAGATAACCATAATTTGATTAATGATACCCAGCATGGATTCACGAGGGGCCGTTCCTGCCTATCTAATTTATTAACCTTCTTCAGTAAAGCTTTTGAGGCTGTTGATCACGATAAAGAATTCGATATTGTTTATTTAGACTTTAGTAAGGCTTTTGATAGAGTACCGCACCAGAGACTGTTAAAGAAAGTGGCAGCTCATGGCATTGGGGGAAAAGTGTTGTCATGGATCGAGTCATGGCTCACAAATAGGAAGCAGAGAGTGTGCATAAATGGGGTTAAATCCGAATGGGGACTTGTAACAAGTGGTGTTCCACAGGGATCAGTCTTAGGCCCATTGTTATTTATAATATATATCAATGACCTTGATGAGGGAATTACTAGTGATATGAGCAAATTCGCCGACGACACGAAGATAGGTAGGATAATTGATTCAAACATAGATGTCATAGAACTTCAGGAAGATTTAGACAAACTTAATTCGTGGTCAGAAAAGTGGCAGATGCAGTTCAATGTAGATAAATGCAAGGTTCTGAAGCTCGGGAGTGTCCATAACCCAATCACTTATAAGTTAAATAACGTAGAACTTAGCCATACAGATTGCGAGAAGGACTTGGGGGTGATGGTAAGCAGCAACCTTAAACCAAGACAGCAATGCCTAAGCTTGTTACAAGTCCCCATTCGGATTTTTCCCCATTTATGCACACTCTCTGCTTCCTATTGGTGAGCCATGACTCGATCCATGACAGCACTTTTCCCCCAATGCCATGAGCTGCCACTTTCTTTAACAGTCTCTGGTGCGGTACTCTATCAAAAGCCATACTAAAGTCTAAATAAATAAGAACACTAGTGAGACCTCATTTGGATTATGCAGCTCAGTTTTGGTCTCCTTACTACAGAATGGATATAGATTCATTGGAGAACATACAAAGAAGAATGACTAAAATGATTTACAGTATAAGAAATCTCCCGTATGAAGATAGACTTAGAGCATTGAATCTCCACTCTCTGGAAAGACGTAGAATGAGGGGAGATATCATCGAAGTGTACAAGTGGATGATGGGCATAAACAAAGGAGATATTAATAAAATACTGAGGATATCGAACCAAGTAAGAACGAGAAATAACGGATTTAAATTGGATAAATTTAGATTTAGAAAGGACATAGGCAAGTACTGGTTTTCGAACAGAGTTGTAGATGCGTGGAACAATCTTCCGAGTAGGGTGATAGAGGCTAGGACCTTGGGTGGCTTTAAAAAGAGATTGGACAAATATATGAGTGGGAGGGGCTGGGTTTGATTAGTGTCGTGAGTACAGGAGTAAATTCTTAGGTAGTGGTGGTTTTGATAAGGACCTGCCTTGTATGGGCCAGTAGGCCTTCTGCAGTGTTCCTCCATTCTTATGTTCTTATGTTCTTATAAGAACATAAGAAAGGAGGAACACTGCAGCAGGCCTGTTGGCCCATACTAGGCAGGTCCTTCACAATCCGTCCCACTAACAGAACACATAAGAACATAAGAAAGGAGGAACACTGCAGCAGGCCTGTTGGCCCATTCTAGGCAGGTCCTTCACATTCCATCCCACCAACAGAATATTTGTTCAACCTAATTTTCAATGCTACCCAAAAAATAAGCTTTGATAATTTTATTTACTCATGTGCAATTCCCACTCAAATCCAACCCCTTTCACTCATGAATTTATCCAACCTAAATTTAAAACTACCCAAGGTCCTAGCTTCAATAACCCTACTAGGCAGACTGTTCCACTCATCAACTACCCTATTTCCAAACCAATACTTTCCTATATCCTTTCTAAATCTAAACTTATCTAACTTGAATCCATTATTGCGGGTTCTCTCTTGGAGAGATACCTCAAGACCTTATTTATATCCCCTTTGTTAATACCCATTTTCCACTTGTATACCTCGATCATGTCTCCCTCATTCTACGTCTTACAAGTGAATGTAATTTAAGGGTCTTCAATCTTTCTTCGTAAGGAAGATTTCTAATGCTATGTATTAATTTAGTCATTCTACGCTGAATGTTTTCTAACGAATTTATGTCCATTCTGTAATATGGAGACCAGAACTGAGCTGCGTAATCTAGGTGAGGCCTTACTAATGATGTATAAAGCTGTAATATAACGTCTGGACTTCTGTTGCTAACACTTCTTGATATAAATCCCAGTAATCTATTTGCCTTATTACGTACGCTTAGGCATTGCTGTCTTGGTTTAAGGTTGCTGCTTACCATCACCCCCAAGTCCTTCTCGCAATCTGTATGGCTAAGTTCTACGTTATTTAACTTATAAGTGCTTGGGTTATGGACACTCTGAGCTTTAGAACTTTGCATTTATCTACATTGAACTGCATCTGCCATTTTTCTGACCAGGAATTGAGTTTGTCTAAATCCTCCTGTAGTTCACTGACATCTACGTCTGAATCGATTATCCTACCTATCTTCGTGTCATCAGCGAATTTGCTCATATCACTAGAAATTCCTCGTCAAGGTCATTTATATATATTATAAACAACAACGGGCCCAAAACCGATCCCTGAGGAACGCCACTTGTTACAGATCCCCACTCCGATTTAACCCCATTTATGCACACCTCTGCTTCCTATTGGTGAGCCATGACTCGATCCATGACAACACTTTTCCCAATGCCATGAGCAGCCACTTTCTTAACAGTCTCTGATGTGGTACTCTATCAAAAGCCTTACTAAAATCCAAATAAACGATATCGAATTCTTTATCATTATCAACTGCCTCAAAAGCCCCACTGAAAAAGTTAACAAATTAGTTAGGCAGGAACGGCCCTGGTGAATCCATGCTGAGTATCATTAATCAAATTATGCCTATCGAGATGGCTTCTTATGTTATCAGCTATAATCGACTCTAGTAATTTACCTACAATTGATGTTAGACTTATTGGGCGGTAATTTGATGGTAACGACTTGTCCCCTGCTTTAAAAATAGGAATTACATTAGCCATCTTCCACGTATCCGGCACTACACCTGTTTGAAGAGATAGGTTAAAAATGTTAGTTAAGGGTTCACAGAGTTCTATTTTGCATTCCTTAAGAACCCTTGAAAAAGCTCATCAGGGCCTGGCGATTTATTTTGCTTCAAACGGTCTATCTGTTTGATAACCTTTTCGCTAGTGACTGTGATACTACATAATTTATCTTCTTCAGGCCCACTAAAATACCTAATTCTTGGGATATTATTAATGTCTTCCTGAGTGAAACCGAGAGAAAATAATTATTAAAAATAGAGCACATTTCATTCTCTTTGTCAGTAAGATACCCATAATTATTTTTAAGGGACCTATCTTATCTCTAACTTTTGTTCTATACACCTGAAAAAACTTTTGGGTTAGTTTTCGAATCCCTAGCAACTTTAATTTCGTAGTCCCGTTTAGCTTTTCTTATCCCCTTTTAACGCCCCTCTTAATGTCAATATACTGACTCATAAGATGACCCTCACCTCTTTTGATACGCCTATAAACTCCTTTCTTCTGCCCTAAAAGATATTTGAGCCTATTATTCATCCATTTTGGGTCATTTCTATTCGATCTAATTTCTTTATATGGGATAAATGTTATTTGGGCAGCATGTATAGTGTTCAGAAAACTGTCATATTGATAGCTATCTTCATTACCCCAGTCCACAGATGATAAGTGTTCTCTAAGTCCATTGTAATCTGCTAAGCGAAAATCTGGGACCGTTACTGAGTTATTCGTACTATGAAACTTCCATTCAATGCCAAAGGTAATTGATTTGTGGTCGCTTGCGCCGAGTTCCTCTGTAATTTCTAAATTATTAACAAGGGTTTCCTTGTTTGCCAGAACTAAGTCAAGCAGGTTATTTCCCTTGTAGGTTCTGTCACAAACTGCTTCAAAAACAATCTTGAACTACATCTAAGAAGTCGTTAGATTCTAAATTCCCAGTCAAAAATTCCAATCAATTTGACTAAAGTTGAAGTCACCCAGAATAACTACGTTATCGTGCATTGTGGCCTTAACAATTTCCTCCCATAGTAGTCTCCCTTGGTCCCTATCTAATTTTGGGGGGACGGTATATCACACCTAAAATCAATTTTTCATGCCCTCTGAAAATTCTATCCAGACAGACTCTGTATGTGTTATTTCAGACTTTATTCCTTTTATGCAACAGTTCAAGCGATCTCGGACATACAGTGCCACTCCACCCCTTCCCGAAACTTCTGTCTACTTGGAACAATTTAAAAACCCTGTATATGACATTCAGCAGGCATGTCCCTATTTTTCGTATTGAACCACGTCTCAGTTATGGCAAATACATCAATGTTACCTGCACTTGCAAATAATCTCAAATCGTCCATCTTATTCCTAGCACTACGACTATTTGTATAATACACTTTTAAAGACCCTCCTTTCTCTTTACCCTTCCTGCTCCATTCTGTTTTACCACTATACCTATTTCTGTCCTTGTTATTGTTAAGATTTTTTATATCAAAGCCTAGATCTATATTTCGAAATTCATTATTTTCCATTTCTAAACCCATACCTCTAACTAATCCTAGTTTAAAGTCCTAACAACACCCTCAACTGAGCTAGCAAGAAAATCCACACCTGCCCTGGATAAGTGAACCCCATCCCTGGCATACATGTCATTTCGGCCATAGAAGTGGTCCCAGTTGCAAATGAATGGTACTGCATTATCCTTACAGTGTTTGTCCAGCCAGCAATTGACACCAATTGCCCTGGACAGCCATTCATCTCCAACTCCTCTCCTTGGCAAAAAACCACATATGACAGGGTTCCCACCCTTCTTCCTAATTATGTCTATTGCTGACCTATACCTGCTAGTCAGGTCCTCACTCCTACGTCTGCCAACATCGTTGCCTCCAGCACTGAGACAGATAATAGGATTGCTCCCATTACCTCTCATGATGTCGTCCAGACGGCTAACAATATCCTCCATCCCAGCCCCAGGAAAGCAAACCCTCTGTCTCCTACTTCTCTCTTCAAGCAGAAGGCCCTATCCATATACCTAATTTGACTATCCCCAACAAGAACAATGTTCTTACCTTCCTTGGTGTCGTTCGTGATGTTCCCTGTAGTCGACTCACATTCATCGGGTAACACGGAGAATCGGTTCGATGTTTCCACAACAGGTTTCTGGTTCTTCGTTAATTCTACCTCTCCATCCATCCTCTTGATCTTTAACTTTGTCCCATGCATTCCGGCCACTGTCCAGGTTCCTTTCTTGGCTTGAGGATTCTCAACAGGAGGATTACTACGAATCCTCTTGTTTTCCTCAGTCAGTCGCTGTATCTCAAGCTTAGCTACCCTCAGTTCTTCCTTCAGCTGCTGGTAGAGTAGCTCAAGAGAGGACATCTTGTTCAGATTCACAGAGAGCACACAAGACACGTCTTCACTGAGTTAAGTCAGGTCCAATTTTAAATGCTACCCAAGAAATAAGCTTTGACAATTCAATTCACTCATTTGCGAGTCCCACTCAAATCCAACCCCTCTCACTCATGAATTTATCCAACCTAAATTTGAAACTACCCAAGGTCCTAGCTTCAATAACCCTACTAGGCAGACTGTTCCACTCATCAACTACCCTATTTCCAAACCAATACTTTCCTATATCCTTTCTAAATCTAAACTTATCTAACTTGAATCCATTATTGCGGGTTCTCTCTTTAGAAAGGATATAGGAAAGTATTGGTTTGGAAATAGGGTAGTTGATGAGTGGAACAGTCTGCCTAGTAGGGTTATTGAAGCTAGGACCTTGGGTAGTTTCAATATCTAACATTCAATATCTAACATTTTTAATTTATCTCTTCAAACAGGTGTAGTGTCTGATATGTGGAAGATGGCTAATGTAATTCCTATTTTTAAAGCAGGGGACAAGTCACTACCGTCTAACTACCGCCCAATAAGCCTGACCTCAATTGTAGGCAAATTACTAGAGTCAATTATAGCTGATATTATTAGAAGCCATCTAGATAACCATAATTTGATTAATGATACCCAGCATGGATTCACGAGGGGCCGTTCCTGCCTATCTAATTTATTAACCTTCTTCAGTAAAGCTTTTGAGGCTGTTGATCACGATAAAGAATTCGATATTGTATATTTAGACTTTAGTAAGGCTTTTGATAGAGTACCGCACCAGAGACTGTTAAAGAAAGTGGCAGCTCATGGCATTGGGGGAAAAGTGCTGTCATGGATCGAGTCATGGCTCACCAATAGGAAGCAGAGAGTGTGCATAAATGGGGTTAAATCCGAATGGGGACTTGTAACAAGTGGTGTTCCACAGGGATCAGTCTTAGGCCCATTGTTATATATAATATATATCAATGACCTTGATGAGGGAATTACTAGTGATATGAGCAAATTCGCCGACGACACGAAGATAGGTAGGATAATTGATTCAAACATAGATGTCATAGAACTTCAGGAAGATTTAGACAAACTTAATTCGTGGTCAGAAAAGTGGCAGATGCAGTTCAATGTAGATAAATGCAAGGTTCTGAAGCTCGGGAGTGTCCATAACCCAAGCACTTATAAGTTAAATAACGTAGAACTTAGCCATACAGATTGCGAGAAGGACTTGGGGGTGATGGTAAGCAGCAACCTTAAACCAAGACAGCAATGCCTAAGCGTACGTAATAAGGCAAATAGATTACTGGGATATATATCAAGAAGTGTTAGCAACAGAAGTCCAGAGGTTATATTACAGCTTTATACATCATTAGTAAGGCCTCACCTAGATTACGCAGCTCAGTTCTGGTCTCCATATTACAGAATGGACATAAATTCGTTAGAAAACATTCAGCGTAGAATGACTAAATTAATACATAGCATTAGAAATCTTCCTTACGAAGAAAGATTGAAAACCCTAAAATTACATTCACTTGTAAGACGTAGAATGAGGGGAGACATGATCGAGGTATACAAGTGGAAAATGGGTATTAACAAAGGGGATATAAATAAGGTCTTGAGGGTATCTCTCCAAGAGAGAACCCGCAATAATGGATTCAAGTTAGATAAGTTTAGATTTAGAAAGGATATAGGAAAGTATTGGTTTGGAAATAGGGTAGTTGATGAGTGGAACAGTCTGCCTAGTAGGGTTATTGAAGCTAGGACCTTGGGTAGTTTCAAATTTAGGTTGGATAAATTCATGAGTGAGAGGGGTTGGATTTGAGTGGGACTCGCGCATGAGTGGGTAGAATTGTCAAAGCTTATTTCTTGGGTAGCATTGAAGATTGGGTTGAGCAAATATTCTGTTAGTGGGACGGATTGTGAAGGACCTGCCTAGTATGGGCCAACAGGCCTGCTGCAGTGTTCCTCCTTTCTTATGTTCTTATGTTCTTATGTTCTTATGAGTGAGAGGGGTTGGATTTGAGTGGGACTCGCGCATGAGTGGGTAGAATTGTCAAAGCTTATTTCTTGGGTAGCATTGAAAATTGGGTTGAGCAAATATTCTGTTAGTGGGACGGATTGTGAAGGACCTGCCTAGTATGGGCCAACAGGCCTGCTGCAGTGTTCCTCCTTTCTTATGTTCTTATGTTCTTATATATATATATATATATATCGTGTCAAATAGGTAAAACTTGCGATTTTTACTTAAATAGCAACGCTCTTCTTGCCGAAGAGGGCAAGCGAAAATTTGTATATGCAATAATTTCGCAAAAATTATTCTGAATCTAACGAAAAAAATATATTTCATTGTGTTTATCATTAAATTCTTGCAAACTTATCTAAAATATATTTAGCTGGATTAGGATAAATTTAATTTTGCTTGTTATAATACGTCTAGGTAAGAATGAATGGTTCAGAGAACCGACGAGTTGGTAAATGTGTCTAATTTACCAACGTCTAGGTAAGTTTTTTAAGGTTCTTTTGGTACAAAATTATTACTTTTTACATTAACATAACGAAAAAAATATATATCTTTAAACGTATAAGAGAAAATTTTAGAAAGGACTTAATTTTAAATGAGTTCTTGTTAACTGACCAGTTTTACCTATTCGGCACGACATGTATAACCTAAATACTTAGGAGTGATCCAGCGCCTGAAGAACTGGTGGTAATCAGAATCACACTAATAACCCCCATCATTCAAGCTCACAAGAAACAAGCCACAAGACAATAAAAAAAATACATATAAAAATAAATTACATTGTTTCCCCGGTGGTCAGGGTGCAACACACTCGCCTCTTCCGTCTGCACCGCGACCACGGCGGCGGTGCTGGTAATGCCAGTGCATGATTTCGTATCAGAACGAGAAAATGTGCAAATATGCAGGCTGTCTTCCTTGTGTTGTCTGCAATCTAGATAATAACATCATCAGCCTTCTCAACAACAGCATCGACCTACAACTCAGTAAGATTGGTCTACACAATCACATCACCCTACACAACCATAACATCAGCCTATGCAACCACCACAAATGTAACAACAACGTTCTTCCACTAGTCAGACCCGGCCTGTCGTCAGTGTCCATCAGTATTAAACGAATGAATGCAAGTCGCATAGATTATACATTTCCGTACTGGAAAAGTTTTTGTAAACAGGACGCCATGTAGGCTTAACCCTGTGGTCTCTCTCACTCGACATTCTTAACGCCTGCATCATGATGCCTTGGTGCAGGTTAGTTAGTTACCATTTTGTCCTACACACATGTTGATTAGACACTAGGTGTGGGAATCATGGTTTAGGTGTGGGAGTCATGGTGCAGGTGTGGGAGTCAATGTGCAGGTGTGGGAATGCCGGACAGCTTCCAAGTTATAATAATCAGCAGATTGTCTCGGATAAAATTTGTAGGGTCATCAGCTTTCACCAGGGTAACTTCCCACTTCTGGAAGATCAACCACCTCCACGTGGTTAGTTCTGGGAGACTGGGTGGAGAATTAGGTATGCAAAATATTCAAGACTTGTTCATTATGTATATATTGTGAATGTCTAGATAATATACCCACTAGGTTAAACCTGGTAAATATATATATATATATATATATATATATATATATATATATATATATATATATATATATATATACTATATATATATATATTTTTTTTTTTCCAACAAGTCGGCCGTCTCCCACCGAGGCAGGGTGACCCAAAAGAAAGAAAATCCCCAAAAAGAAAATACTTTCATCATCATTCAACACTTTCACCACACTCATACATAATCACTGTCTTTGCAGAGGAGCTCAGATACGACAGCTGAGAAAAGTCCCTCCCAGCTGTCACTATCTCAGACCCCTCCTTTAAAGTGCAGGCATTGTACTTCCCATTTCCAGGACTCAAGTCCAACTAAATCAATTAACTGGTTTCCCTGAATCCCTTCACAAAATGTTACCCTGCTCACACTCCAACAGATCGTCATGTCCCAAAACCATTCGTCTCCATTCACTCCTATCTAACACGCTCACACATGCTTGCTGGAAGTCCAAGCCCTCGCCCACAAAACCTCCTTTACCCTTCCCTCCAACCTTTTCTAGGACGACCCTACCCCGCCTTCCTTCCCTACAGATTTATACGCTCTCCAAGTCATTCTACTTTGATCCATTCTCTCTAAATGACCAAACCACCTCAACAACCCCTCTTCAGCCCTCTGACAAATACTTTTAGTAACTCCACACCTTCTCCTAATTTCCACATTCCGAATTTTCTGCATATATATATATATATATATATATATATATATATATATATATATATATATATATATATATATATATATATTTTATTACATAATATGGTACAAAAGATTTAAGAGATACATTGTTGATATAAAGATGGCATATACAGTACACGAGGTGAGAGATACATGTCTTGTATATATTGTTACATGTTTGTCACTGATTATAATGCGAAAATCTCATCCAGCTCTTCCGAGCTGGGCGCGTGCCCAGAATACAGCATGCATTACCCTCTGAACAGCAGCGCTGAGTCGCTGGAACAGAAAACTAGCTGCCCTGGGATCCCTAGTTACCCTGTTGAGTCTTTTGCCCAGCTCCTTGAGGAACTTAGATGCACTCTTTCCCCATGAGCCAAGGGTCTCTGAGCCTATGGGAACAAACATATAATGATGGGCAAGTTCTCCATATTTTCTCGACTTCTGGGACTCCCTGAAGGTGGCATCTGCCCCTCCTTCCTCCCTGGTGTATTGGAGATAGGTATCAGCCAAGGTAGATGCACATGTGTAGTCCCACACCACCTGCTTGCCGTCTGTCCAGGCTTGAAGGGTGATACCATCTGGACGCTTTTGGCTGCCATCAGATCTGCATAGTTGGGGTGGTTCCCTTACTGCTGGGCATCCGGCTGTTGTGAGGCTCCTCTTGATAATGTTATTAACCTCTTCATGTCTTGCAATCTTTCCCTCGGATTTACGACACACAAGACCATGGTACGCGAATCGGTCTGCTGCTTCACTGCCACGAATACACCTATGTCGTGCCTATTAGGTAAAACTTGCGATTTTGGCTTAAATAGCAACGCTCATCTTGCCATATAAGACAAGTGAAAATTTGTGTATGCAATAATTTCGCCAAAATCATTCTGAACATAACGAAAAAAATATATTTCAATGTGTTTGTTTATTATTAAATTAATGTTAACGTATCTAAAATATATTTAGTTGGGTTAGGCTAAATTAAATTGCGCTTGTTGTAATAAGGTTAGGTAGGTTTTCAAAGTTTCTCTTGGTACAAAATTATAAATTCTTACATTAACATAAATTAAAAAAATATATATCTTTAAACGTATAAGAGAAAATTTTAGAACGAACTTAATTTTAGATGAGTTCTTGCTAATTGACCAGTTTTACCTAATCGGCACGACATATATATATATATATATATATATATATATATATATATATATATATATATATATATATATATATATATATATATATATATATATATATATATATATATATATATATATATATATATATATACACGTTTAAAGACATTTTTTTCATTTATGTTGATGTAAAATTTTTAATTTTGAACCAAAAGAATCTTAGAAAACTTACCTAACCTTATTATAACAAGCGCAATTTAATTTAGCCTAACCCAACTAAGTATATTTTAGATACTTTTACAATAATTTAATAATAAACAATCACAATGAAATATATTTTTTTCGTTATGTTCAGAATGATTTTTGCGAAATTATTGCATACACAAATTTTCGCTTGTCTTATATGGCAAGAAAAGCGTTGCTATTTAAGCCAAAATCGCAAGTTTTACCTAATCGGCACGACATATATATATATTATATTATGTCGTGCCGAATAGATAAAACTAATCAATTAGCAAGAACTCATTTCTAAAATTTTCAATATGCGTCTATAGATATAATTTTTTCATATACGGTAATGTAAAAATTAATAATTTTGTACCAAAAAAGAAAACTTAGAAAACTGACCTAACCTTATTATAACAAGCGCAATTTAATTTAGCCTAATCCAACTAAATATATTTTAGATAAGTTTACATTATAATTTTATAATAAACAAACACGATGAAATATTTTTTTTTCCGCTAGGTTCAGAATGATTTTTGCGAAATTATTGCATACACAAATTTTCGCCCTTATTCGGCAAGAAGAGCGTTGCTATTTAAGCCAATATATATATATATATATATATATATATGTATATATATATGTCGTGCCGATTAGGTAGTTAGTTAGTTCAGACTCTCAGGTAAGGACCCACTAGGGGCGAGGGGGAAGTGGGGACAGAAGAAGAATAGCCGGTGAGAGGAAGAGCTTAAGTAGAAGAGAAAGAGTCAGGACTAAACCCAACAGTCTAACTACGTATTTACTTAAAACTTGCTATTTTGGCTTAAATAGCAACGCTCACCTTGCCATATAAGACAAGTGAAAATTTTTGTATGCAATAATTTCGCCAAAATCAATCTGAACATAACGAAAAAAATATATTTCATTGTGTTTGTTTATTATTAAATTAATGTTAACGTATCTAAAATATATTTAGTTGGGTTAGGCTAAATTAAATTGTGCTTGTTGTAATAAGGTTAGGTAGGTTTTCAAAGTTTCTCTTGGTACAAAATTATAAATTCTTACATTAACATAAATGAAAAAAATATATCTTTAAACGTATAAGAGAAATTTTTAGAAAGGACTTAATTTTAGATGAGTTCTTGCTAATTGACCAGTTTTACCTAATCGGCACGACATGTATATATATATATATATATATATATGTCGTGCCGATTAGGTAAAACTTGCGATTTTGGCTTAAATAGCAACGGTCACCTTGCCATATAAGACAAGTGAAAATTTGTGTATGCAATAATTTCGCCAAAATCATTCTGAACCTAACGAAAAAAATATATTTCATTGTGTTTGTTTATTATTAAATTAATGTTAACGTATCTAAAATATATTTAGTTGGGTTCGCCTAAATTAAATTGCGCTTGTTGTATTAAGGTTAGGTAGGTTTTCAAAGTTTCTCTTGGTACAAAATTATAAATTCTTACATTAACATAAATGAAAAAAATATATCTTTAAACGTATAAGAGAAAATTTTAGAAAGGACTTAATTTTAGATGAGTTCTTGCTAATTGACCAGTTTTACCTAATCGGCACGACATATATATATATATATATATATATATATATATATTATATATATATATATATGTATATATATATGTCGTGCCGATTAGGTAAAACTTGCTATTTTGGCTTAAATAGCAACGCTCACCTTGCCATATAAGACAAGTGAAAATTTGTGTATGCAATAATTTCGCCAAAATCAATCTGAACATAACGAAAAAAATATATTTCATTGTGTTTGTTTATTATTAAATTAATGTTAACGTATCTAAAATATATTAAGTTGGGTTAGGCTAAATTAAATTGTGCTTGTTGTAATAAGGTTAGGTAGGTTTTCAAAGTTTCTCTTGGTACAAAATTATAAATTCTTACATTAACATAAATGAAAAAAATATATCTTTAAACGTATAAGAGAAAATTTTAGAAAGGACTTAATTTTAGATGAGTTCTTGCTAATTGACCAGTTTTACCTAATCGGCACGACATATATATATACGTATATATATATATTTTTTTTTTTTTTTCAACAAGTCGGCCGTCTCCCACCGAGGCAGGGTGACCCAAAAAGAAAATACTTTCATCATCATTCAACACTTTCACCACACTCATACATAATCACTGTCTTTGCAGAGGACCTCAGATACGACAGCTGAGAAAAGTCCCTCCCAGCTGTCACTATCTCAGACCCCTCCTTTAAAGTGCAGGCATTGTACTTCCCATTTCCAGGACTCAAGTCCAATTAAATCAATTAACTGGTTTCCCTGAATCCCTTCACAAAATGTTAACCTGCTCACACTCCAACAGATCGTCATGTCCCAAAAACCATTCGTCTCCATTCACTCCTATCTAACACGCTCACACATGCTTGCTGGAAGTCCAAGCCCCTCGCCCCCAAAACCTCCTTTACCCCTTCCCTCCAACCTTTTCTAGGACGACCCCTACCCCGCCTTCCTTCCCCTACAGATTTATACGCTCTCCAAGTCATTCTACTTTGATCAATTCTCTCTAAATGACCAAACCACCTCATCAACCCCTCTTCAGCCCTCTGACAAATACTTTTAGTAACTCCACACCTTCTCCTAATTTCCACATTCCGAATTTTCTGCATAATATTTACACCACACATTGCCCTTAGACAGGACATCTCCACTGCCTCCAGCCTCCTCCTCGCTGCAGCATTTGCAACCCATGCTTCACACCCATATAAGAGTGTTGGTACCACTATACTTTCGTACATTCCCTTCTTTGCCTCCATGGATAACGTTCTTTGTCTCCACAGATACCTCAATGCACCACTCACCTTTTTTCCTTCATCAATTCTATGGTTAACCTCATCCTTCATAAACCCATCCGCTGACACGTCAACTCCCAAATATCTGAAAACATTTACTTCTTCCATAATCCCTCTCTCCAATGTGATATCCATTTTTCTTTATTTAAATCGTTTGATACCCTCATCACCTTACTCTTATCTATGTTCACTTTTAACTTTCTACCTTTACACACTCTCCCAAACTCGTCCACTAACCTTGCAACTTTTCTTTAGAATCTCCCATAAGCACAGTATCATCAGCAAAAGTAACTGTGTCAACTCCCATTTTGCATTTAATTTCCCATAATTTAATCCCACTCCTCTCCCCAACACCCTAGCATTTACTTCTTTTACAACCCCATCTATAAATATATTAAACAACCATGGTGACATTACACATCCCTGTCTAAGACCTACTTTTACCGGGAAGTAATCTCCCTCTCTCCTACACACCCTAACCTGAGCCTCACTATCCTCATAAAAACTCTTTACAGCCTTCAGTAACTTACTACCTATTCCATACACTTGCAACATTTGCCACATTGCTCCCCTATCCACTCTATCATATGCCTTTTCTAAATTCATAAATGCAATAAAAACTTCTCTACCTTTATCTAAATACTGTTCACATATATGCTTCACTGTAAACACTTGATCTACACATCCCCTACCCACTCTAAAGCCTCCTTGCTCATCTGCAATCCTACTCTCTGTCTTACCTCTAATTCTTTCAATAATAACCCTGCCATACACTTTACCTGGTATACTCAGTAAACTTATTCCCTATAATTTTTACACTCTTTTTTCCCCTTCCCTTTATATAAAGGAACTATACATGCTCTCTGCCAATCCCTAGGTACCTTCCCCTTTCATACATTTATTAAACAAAAATACCAACCACTCCAGCACTATATCCTCCCTGCTTTTAACATTTCTGTCATGATTCCGTCAATTCCAGCTGCTTTACCCCTTTCATTCTACGTAATGCCTCACGCACCTCCCTCACACTCACATCCTGCTCTTCTTCACTCCTAAACGATGTTGTACCTCCCTGGCCAGTACATGAAATTACCGCCTCCCTTTTTCATCGACATTTAAAAGTTCCTCAAAATATTCCCGCCATCTACCCAATACCTCCAGCTCCCCATCTACTAACTCCCCTACTCTGTTTTTAACTGACAAATCCATTCGTTCCTAGGCTTTCTTACCTTGTTTATCTCACTCCAAAATTTTTCTTGTTTTCAGCAAAATTTCTTGACAGAGCCTCTCCCATTCTTTCATCCGCTCTTCTTTTGCACTCTCTCACCACTCTCTTCACCTTTCTTTTACTCTCCATATACTCTGCTCTTCTATTAACACTTCTGTTTTGTAAAACCTCTCATAAGCTACCTTTTTCTCTTTTATCACACCCTTTACTTCTTCATTCCACCACTCACTCCTCTTTCCTCCTGCACCCACCCTCCTATAACCACAAACTTCTGCCCCACATTCTAATACTGCATTTTTAAAACTATCCCAACTTTCTTCAACCCCCACTACTCCTACTTGCACTAGACCACCTTTCTGCCAATAGTTGCTTATATCTCACCCTAACTTCCTCCTCCCTTAGTTTATACACTTTTACCTCTCTCTACTTGCTGTTGCCATTTTCTTTTGTCCCATCTACCTTTTACTCTAACTGTAGCTACAACCAAATAATGATCTGATATATCCGTTGCCCCTCTATAAACATGTACATCCTGAAGCCTACTCATCAACCTTTTATCCACCAATACATAATCCAACAAACTACTTTCCTTACGTGCTATATCATACCTTGTATATTTATTTATCCTCTTTTTCATAAAATATGTATTACTTATTACCAAACCTCTTTCTACACATATATATATATATATATATATATATATATATGTGTGTGTGTGTGTGTGTGTGTGTGTGTGTGTGTGTGTGTGTGTGTGTGTGTGTGTGTGTGTATAACCAGTTAGATAGATAAATAAAGTAACAATAATAATGCAAGCGGCCTGAGTGAAGAATAACATTTTGACAAGTTAACGTTTGTTGGATTAAGAGGATCAGTGACACTTTACGTCAGTGTAACAGACAGTGCAACAATAATGCAACACTGGGAGAGGAAATGTTACAAAATCACTTCATTTCTCTCTTTTGAACGTGACATCTGATGTCAGCTTGTGACACTGCTTCCCCGCTGTCACAAGCTGACACAGAAAGATAATATCCCCGTGTAACAAGTTCATGTCAAGAGAAAGCCGTTACAAAAGGCCCACGACACGAGAGAGAAAGGTAGATTGAAGGAGAAAGAAAGAGAGGTAGAGAGAGAGAGAGATCGTGCTAGCACTCATTAACGTCGTGGAGGAGGGTAATTATGCTTTTACATACCTGAGAGCACTCAATGCACCGTAGATAATGATCCTTGAGCGTGGCACAATCACCAGCAGCGAGGGTGGTGACGTGACCAGGCTGCCGCCCTCACCCTGTGTGTTGAGGCCACCAACACTGGTAAACCACGGCTACAACACGGTCTTCTGGACACTACCACACCCACGACGTGTTTCCCCCTCCTCTACTGAACACTACACGGCCACCACCACGCCGTGTTTCCCCTAGTGAACAGCACACGGCTGAAAAACGGTGTTCTGGCCACCACCACGCCGTGTTTCCCCTAGTGAACAGCACACGGCTGAAACACGGTGTTCTGGCCACCACCACGCCGTGTTTCCCCTAGTGAACAGCACACGGCTGGAACACGGTGTTCTGGCTGCCTCCGCGCCGTGTTTCCCCCTAGTGAACAGCACACGGCTGGAACACGGTGTTCTGGTCGCCTCCACGCCGTGTTTCCCCCTAGTCAACACTTCACTGCCGTAGCAACAATTCAAAACTGTCAACGAGGTTAACCTAGTCTCTTCCTCATTAGTTTATCTCTCATCACATCTTCCTACCCAACCTGACCTCTAGGCAGGTATCAAGAATATTATTTTTCCTAAAAGAATATAAGTCACAATACCGAACAAATTCTTCGTTGCCAAGAAAGATACTTAATCGAAACAATTAAGATTGTTTCCAATTCACTTAAATTACATATATAGCTCTCATTGATCAATATTAACCCATGCAAGAAAAACGTGCTACGCTGTCACTGGTAAAGCAAGGTGGTTAGAAGTCGCCGGTGAAATTTCAACAGTGAAGAGGCTAGGTTGAGAGAGCGAGAGGGAGCGCGTCCTCCTACACTGACAGTCAGGGACATACTGAAGCCGGAGCAAGAATTCCCCAGCAAGTTGAGTGAGATTCACTTCTCCATATGAAGGGCTCGAACACCGTGTGTCTGCTGGTACCTGTGTCCCACCCTGTATCTGGTGGTTCCTGTGTCTGGTGGTACCTGTGTCTGGTGGTTCCTGTGTCTGGTGGTACCTGTGTCTGGTGGTTCCTGTGTCTGGTGGTACCTGTGTCTGGTGGTACCTGTGTCTGGTGGTACCTGTGTCTGGTGGTTCCTGTGTCTGGTGGTTCCTGTGTCTGGTGGTACCTGTGTCTGGTGGTACCTGTGTCCTACCATGTGTCTGGTGGTACCTGTGTCCCACCCTGTGTCTGGTGGTACCTGTGTCCCACCCTGTGTCTGGTGGTACCTGTGTCCCACCCTGTGTCTGGTGGTTCCTGTGTCTGGTGGTACCTGTGTCTGCTGGTACCTGTGTCCTACCCTGTGTCTGGTCGTACCTGTGTCCTACCCTGTGTCTGGTCGTACCTGTGTTCTACCCTGTGTCTGGTCGTACCTGTGTCCTACCCTGTGTCTGGTCGTACCTGTGTCCTACCCTGTGTCTGATCGTACCTGTGTCCTACCCTGTGTCTGGTCGCACCTGTGTCCTACCCTGTGTCTGGTCGCACCTGTGTCCTACCCTGTGTCTGGTCGTACCTGTCCTACCCTGTGTCTGGTCGTACCTGTGTCCTACCCTGTGTCTGGTCGTACCTGTGTCCTACCCTGTGTCTGGTCGTACCTGTGTCCTACCCTGTGTCTGGTCGTACCTGTGTCTGGTGGTACTTGTGTCCTACCCTGTGTCTGGTGGTACATATGTCCTACCCTGTGTCTGATGGTTCCTGTGTCCAATCCTGTGTCTGGTGGTTCCTGTGTCCAATCCTGTGTCTGGTGGTTCCTGTGTCCTACCCTGTGTCTGGTGGTACCTGTGTCCTACCCTGTGTCTGGTGGTACCTGTGTCCTACCCAGTGTCTAGTGGTACCTGTGTCCTACCCTGTGTCTGGTGGTACCTGTGTCCTACCCTGTGTCTGGAGGTTCCTGTGTCCTACCATGTGTAGTGTGGTTCCTGTGTCCTACCCTGTGTCTGGTGGTACCTGTGTCTTTTGGTACCTGTGTCTTTTGGTACCTGTGTCATACCCTGTGTCTGGTGGTTCCTGTGTCCAATCCTGTGTCTGGTGGTTCCTGTGTCCTACCCTGTGTCTGGTGGTACCTGTGTCCTACCCTGTGTCTGGTGGTACCTGTGTCCTACCCAGTGTCTAGTGGTACCTGTGTCCTACCCTGTGTCTGGTGGTACCTGTGTCCTACCCTGTGTCTGGAGGTTCCTGTGTCCTACCATGTGTAGTGTGGTTCCTGTGTCCTACCCTGTGTCTGGTGGTACCTGTGTCTTTTGGTACCTGTGTCATACCCTGTGTCTGGTGGTTCCTGTATCCTACCCTGCGTCTGGTGGTCCCCGTGTCTGGTGGTTCCTGTGTCCTACCCTGTGTCTGGTGGTTCCTGTGTCCTATTCTGTGTCTGGTGGTACCTGTTTCTGGTGGTACCTGTGTCTGATGGTTCCTGTGTCTGGTGGTACCTGTGTCTGGTGGTACCTGTGTCTGGTGGTACCTGTGTCTGGTAATACTTGTGTCTATTGGTGTGTTTAGTTGATCTTGAGAATGTGATAGTTTGGTCAGGTGACCTTAAGTGTTGTAATGTGGTCAGGTGACCTTGAGTGTTGTAATGTGGTCAGGTGACCTTGAGTGTTGTAGTGTGGTCAGGTGATCTTGAGAGTGTTGTAATGTGGTCAGGTGACCTTGAGTGTTGTAATGTGGTCAGGTGACCTTAAGTGTTGTAATGTGATCAGGTGATCTTGAGTGTTGTAAAGTGGTCAAGTGACCTTGAGAGTGTTGTAATGTTGTCAGGTGACCTTGAGAGTGTTGTAATGTGGTCAGGTGGCCTTGAGAGTGTTGTAATGTGGTCAGGTGACCTTGAGAGTGTTGCAGTGTGGTCAGGTGTCCTTGAGAGTGTTGCAGTGGTCAGGTGACCTTGAGAGTGTTGCAGTGTGATCAGGTGACCTTGAGAGTGTTGCAGTGTGGTCAGGTGACCTTGAGAGTATTGCAGTGTGGTCAGGTGACCTTGAGATTGTTGCAGTGTGGTCAGGTGACCTTGAGAGTGTTGCAGTGTGGTCAGGTGACCTTGAGTGTGTGTTAGTCTGGTGTAGTAAGGTCATAATAATTAAAAGTCAGTAGTGGCAGCAGTAGAGTTGTCTCGTCTTCACTGTAATTTTTCATATGATATCGTACAGTGCCAAGGAGTGCCTTGATGCCGGGAAAGTCTCTTGATTTAAGGAACTGGAATAATCCTTTCCTCTTCATAAAACATGATTACCTTCTATACACCAGGCGCTGTAAACCCAAATGGCTCATAATTAATCATAATGAGGCGACTAAAATGCCGGGATCAAGGGGTTAGTAACCCTCTTCTTCTGTATAAATTATTAAATATAAAAAGAAATACTTTTATTTTTATTTTTAGGTCACTCTGCCTCGGTGGGAGACGGCTGGTACGTTAAAAATAATAATTGTTTCAAGAGGTTGTAGTTTATACCACCTCCACTAAGTCCCATATCAACTAGGTTGTGAAGGCCATGGTGGGTCAGCAGGCCGCTAACACTAACAACCTGGATGACCAGACAATCAACACAGAAGCTTGCGAGGGTAGAAAAGCCTTCGAAACGGCTACATAAGATCATAGGGATGTAAGTACACTGTAACACGCCTACTGGCCCATACTTGGCAAGTCTTTCTCAGTTCTATGTTTCTCACCCACATGATCGTGCAGCGTGTTTAGTAGCTTCAGTAACACTATTAACCAATGCTAGGTACGTCATACTTGAATCCTAGCTGTCTCACTTACATATTCCTCTAACCTACTTTTAAAGCTGCTCAACGTTTTAGCTTCAATGGCTCTACTTGACAGGCCTACTGGCCCATCTTGTGCGTAAGAGTAACTGAGATAATGAATCACCAGATCTTTGTTCTATGATGTTGGTAGTAGAAATTAAGGATGATTCAATAAAGTGGCGCCCTCAGTGTTGCATTCTCTCTAGGTCACTTCTTCTTTCAGTGCAACACATGTTCCTCTTTAAATATTTGTAACACAAACATTTTTGTTGTGGTTGCAGGTCCTTGTATGGTTTTGGACCCATGAAGAAAAATTGCTGACCATTTCCTCTACACAGATGTTGTTGTACTTGTGCTTCACTGTTGGGGCTGTCACAGTGATCTTTGGTCCTGATGATGTCTCTGATGTAGAGACTTGTAATATGACCTGTGGACTCCTCTTACATACACGTCTTAACATAATTCCAAGTAATTTCTTAGCCTTATTACGCACGCTCAAACACTACCCTCAAATCTTTTTTCACATTCTATATGATTAAGCTCTACATCTAGTTCATAACCATGAGGGCTATTTTCATAGCAAAGGATTAAGACTTACCCACATATGGACGAAAGAACACAAGTGCATACACGTGTATGCACTTGTGTTCTATCGTCCATACTGTTATATCTTCTATTTTTATTTATCACATGGAACTCCATCTGCCACTTTTCGCATCACACTGTCACATTTGACTCTTCTTGAATTTCATTGCTATCATCAGAATATTTGTTTCGGTTTATCTTCGTGCCATCATCAAACTAACTTGTTATTATAAACAACACAGGGCCTAAAACTGATCCTTGTTGCACGTCACTTGTGACTGTCTGATATCAACCCATTTATGCAAATTCTCGAAGTAGAAAAACTGTCGAAACTCATTAAAGATATATCAAAGATAAGGCATATCTCTGCTTCCAACTGACTACCCATGACTCTCCATCCATGACTCTCCATCCATGACTCTTCATCCATGACTCATCATCCATGACTCTCCATCCATGACTCTTCATCCATGACTCTCCATCCATGACTCTCCATCCATGACACTTCATCCATGACTCTCCATCCATGACTCTCCATCCATGACTCTCCATCCATGACTCTCCATCCATGACTCTCCATCCATGACTCCATCCATGACTCTCCATCCATGACTCTCCATCCATGACTCTCCATCCATGACTCTCCATCCATGACTCTCCATCCATGACTCCATCCATGACTCTTCATCCATGACTCCATCCATGACTCTTCATCCATGACTCCATCCATGACTCCATCCATGACTCTTCATCCATGACTCCATCCATGACTCTCCATCCATGACTCTCCATCCATGACTCTCCATCCATGACTCCATCCATGACTCTTCATCCATGACTCCATCCATGACTCCATCCATGACTCCATCCATGACTCTCCATCCATGACTCTCCATCCATGACTCCATCCATGACTCTTCATCCATGACTCTCCATCCATGACTCTCCATCCATGACTCCATCCATGACTCTCCATCCATGACTCTCCATCCATGACTCTCCATCCATGACTCTCCATCCATGACTCTCCATCCATGACTCCATCCATGACTCTTCATCCATGACTCCATCCATGACTCTTCATCCATGACTCCATCCATGACTCCATCCATGACTCTTCATCCATGACTCCATCCATGACTCTCCATCCATGACTCTCCATCCATGACTCTCCATCCATGACTCCATCCATGACTCTTCATCCATGACTCCATCCATGACTCCATCCATGACTCCATCCATGACTCTCCATCCATGACTCTCCATCCATGACTCCATCCATGACTCTTCATCCATGACTCCATCCATGACTCTTCATCCATGACTCCATCCATGACTTCATCCATGACTCCATCCATGACTCCATCCATGACTCCATCCATGACTCTTCATCCATGACTCCATCCATGACTCTTCATCCATGACTCCATCCATGACTCCATCCATGACTCTTCATCCATGACTCCATCCATGACACCATGACTCCATCCATGACTCTTCATCCATGACTCCATCCATGACTCCATCCATGACTCCATCCATGACTCCATCCATGACTCTTCATCCATGACTCCATCCATGACTCTTCATCCATGACTCCATCCATGACTCCATCCATGACTCTTCATCCATGACTCCATCCATGACTCTCCATCCATGACTCTCCATCCATGACTCCATCCATGACTCTTCATCCATGACTCCATCCATGACTCCATCCATGACTCCATCCATGACTCTCCATCCATGACTCTCCATCCATGACTCCATCCATGACTCTTCATCCATGACTCTCCATCCATGACTCTCCATCCATGACTCCATCCATGACTCTCCATCCATGACTCTCCATCCATGACTCTCCATCCATGACTCTCCATCCATGACTCTCCATCCATGACTCCATCCATGACTCTTCATCCATGACTCCATCCATGACTCTTCATCCATGACTCCATCCATGACTCCATCCATGACTCTTCATCCATGACTCCATCCATGACTCTCCATCCATGACTCTCCATCCATGACTCTCCATCCATGACTCCATCCATGACTCTTCATCCATGACTCCATCCATGACTCCATCCATGACTCCATCCATGACTCTCCATCCATGACTCTCCATCCATGACTCCATCCATGACTCTTCATCCATGACTCCATCCATGACTCTTCATCCATGACTCCATCCATGACTTCATCCATGACTCCATCCATGACTCCATCCATGACTCCATCCATGACTCTTCATCCATGACTCCATCCATGACTCTTCATCCATGACTCCATCCATGACTCCATCCATGACTCTTCATCCATGACTCCATCCATGACTCTTCATCCATGACTCCATCCATGACACCATGACTCCATCCATGACTCTTCATCCATGACTCCATCCATGACTCCATCCATGACTCCATCCATGACTCTTCATCCATGACTCCATCCATGACTCCATCCATGACTCCATCCATGACTCTATCCATGACTCTTCATCCATGACTCTCCATCCATGACACAACTACACCATGAGCAGAGTCCCCTGGACCATGTTTCAGTCCCCCCTAGACTATGTTTCAGTCCATCCTGGACCATGTTTCAGTCCCCCTGGTCCATGTTTCAGTCCTCTTGGACCATGTTTCACTCCCCTGGATCATGTTTCAGTCTCCCTGGATCACCTTTCAGTCCCCTTGGACCATGTTTCAGTCCCCTTGGACCAAGTTTCAGTCCCCTGGACCATGTTTCAGTCCCCCCTAGACCATATTTCAGTCCGCACATCTTCAACAGTTGTGTGCTACTCTATCAAAAGTCTTACTGAAATCTAAATAACAACAACATGTTCTTTATTATGATCCACCGCCTTGAATAATTTACTGAATGACAATAAATCTGTCATGCATGAATGGCCTCTCGTGTGTCCGTGTCCAGACTCGAGTGTTAATATTATACTCAAGGTGACTTCTTATTGTATCAGCTTGACTTTAATAATTTACTTACTATTGAAGTCAGGCTTGATGAGTATGACATGTGCTACAGTTTGCTATCAATATTCATGAGACATTTTTTCCTGCTTAGCAGACATCTTCAGACTTCATAAGCGTATTTTTTCTTTGTAGTTCACCAGCATAATTTTCAGTCTTTGAGACATTAATGTGTCTGGATATTTGCTTGTCTGAAGGAACGTGTGAGGGTTACACTCCATTAAGGAGTCACAGTTACCATGTCTCTTGTTTACCTTCCATCAGCCTGGGCGAGAATGTCTAATGTCTTCAGCTCTTCACAGAAACATTCATCTTGGAAATAGTTTGTTATCTTTTGAGTCTTTTGTCTAATACACAAATTTTTCAGGTATAGACATCATACCACAAATGTATCTTTACTCACACACACACACGACCCCTGCAACCACAATTAGGTTGTGCGTTCGAGTGCGACCTTACTGATTTGCCATCTGTCTCAGCTCTTGACCCCACTTCCTAAGATACTTCCCATGCCATTAGTAGTTTCTGGTTGTGTAATTTATTTGGCTCCACTACACTCTCATCAAACTAAAATAAAAAATCCATCGGTTGGGACTAAAGAAGTGCTTCCTAAAATCTCTATAAACTTCTGTGTGTCCAGTTTCCATCTGTGTTTCCTTGTATCGAGGTTCTCACAGTTTAGGACCACAAAGACTGCTGGTCCCTAACGCCACAGTGGGAGTCCCAAAAGATCAGAGACTTGTGCTCTTCAAGACCAAAGTCTGCTGGTCACTAAGACCACAGCCTGGTGGTCGCTAAGACCATAGTCTGGTGGTCGCTAAGACTAAGGTCTGGTGGTCGCTAAGACACGGTCGTCCTAAAGACGAACTTCCAGAAAGTCGTTGCCAGGTAAGCAGATTCAAAGAGCGTGAAGATAATCTCAAGCTCATTTAAATTGCTAAAGCATTGTTTGTTCAGATTATTTACACGCTGGGTGAGTAGTGAAGCTGGCCATGGATGATGCCACTCTTCACTCAACCACACGCTGGGTGAGTAGTGAAGCTGGCCATGGATGATGCCACTCTTCACTCAACCACACGCTGGGTGAGTAGTGAAGCTGGCCATGGATGATGCCACTCTTCACTCAACCACACGCTGGGTGAGTAGTGAAGCTGGCCATGGATGATGCCACTCTTCACTCAACCACACGCTGGGTGAGATGAAGTGCATGGATGATGCCACTCTTCACTCAACCACGCTGGGTGGTAGTGAGCTGGCCATGGATGATGCCACTCTTCACTCAACCACACGCTGGGTGAGTAGTGAAGCTGGCCATGGATGATGCCACTCTTCACTCAACCACACGCTGGGTGAGTAGTGGAGCTGGCCATGGATGATGCCACTCTTCACTCAACCACACGCTGGGTGAGTAGTGGAGCTGGCCATGGATGATGCCACTCTTCACTCAACCACACGCTGGGTGAGTAGTGGAGCTGGCCATGGATGATGCCACTCTTCACTCAACCACACGCTGGGTGAGTAGTGGAGCTGGCCATGGATGATGCCACTCTTCACTCAACCACACGCTGGGTGAGTAGTGGAGCTGGCCATGGATGATGCCACTCTTCACTCAACCACACGCTGGGTGAGTAGTGAGCTGGCCATGGATGATGCCACTCTTCACTCAACACACGCTGGGTGAGTAGTGGAGCTGGCCATGGATGATGCCACTCTTCACTCAACCACACGCTGGGTGAGTAGTGGAGCTGGCCATGGATGATGCCACTCTTCACTCAACCACACGCTGGGTGAGTAGTGAGCTGGCCATGGATGATGCCACTCTTCACTCAACCACACGCTGGGTGAGTAGTGGAGCTGGCCATGGATGATGCCACTCTTCACTCAACCACACGCTGGGTGAGTAGTGAAGCTGGCCATGGATGATGCCACTCTTCACTCAACCACACGCTGGGTGAGTAGTGAAGCTGGCTATGGATGATGCCACTCTTCACTCAACCACACGCTGGGTGAGTAGTGAAGCTGGCCATGGATGATGCCACTCTTCACTCAACCACACGCTGAGTAGTGAAGCTGGCCATGGATGATGCCACTCTTCACTCAACCACACGCTGGGTGAGTAGTGAAGCTGGCCATGGATGATGCCACTCTTCACTCAACCACACGCTGGGTGAGTAGGGGAAGCTGGCCATGGATGATGCCACTCTTCACTCAACCACACGCTGGGTGAGTAGTGAAGCTGGCCATGGATGATGCCACTCTTCACTCAACCACACGCTGGGTGAGTAGTGGAGCTGGCATGGATGATGCCACTCTTCACTCAACCACACGCTGGGTGAGTAGTGAAGCTGGCCATGGATGATGCCACTCTTCACTCAACCACACGCTGGGTGAGTAGTGAGCTGGCCATGGATGATGCCACTCTTCACTCAACCACACGCTGGGTGAGTAGTGGAGCTGGCCATGGATGATGCCACTCTTCACTCAACCACACGCTGGGTGAGTAGTGGAGCTGGCCATGGATGATGCCACTCTTCACTCAACCACACGCTGGGTGAGTAGTGAAGCTGGCCATGGATGATGCCACTCTTCACTCAACCACACGCTGGGTGAGTAGTGGAGCTGGTCATGGATGATGCCACTCTTCACTCAACCACACGCTGGGTGAGTAGTGAAGCTGGCCATGGATGATGCCACTCTTCACTCAACCACACGCTGGGTGAGTAGTGGAGCTGGCCATGGATGATGCCACTCTTCACTCAACCACACGCTGGGTGAGTAGTGAGCTGGCCATGGATGATGCCACTCTTCACTCAACCACACGCTGGGTGAGTAGTGAAGCTTCCATGGATGATGCCACTCTTCACTCAACCACACGCTGGGTGAGTAGTGAAGCTGGCCATGGATGATGCCACTCTTCACTCAACCACACGCTGGGTGAGTAGTGAAGCTGGCCATGGATGATGCCACTCTTCACTCAACCACACGCTGGGTGAGTAGTGAAGCTGGCCATGGATGATGCCACTCTTCACTCAACCACACGCTGGGTGAGTAGTGAAGCTGGCCATGGATGATGCCACTCTTCACTCAACCACACGCTGGGTGAGTAGTGAAGCTGGCCATGGATGATGCTACTCTTCACTCAACCACACGCTGGGTGAGTAGTGAAGCTGGCCATGGATGATGCCACTCTTCACTCAACCACACGCTGGGTGAGTAGTGAAGCTGGCTATGGTTAGGTTAGATAAGGAGGGACTAGTGTGGGTTAGGAAAGAATGGGCTAGTGTGGGTTTAGGTAAGATTATATTAGGGTAGGTAAGGTTACTTCGGGTAAGGTTATATATGATTAGTTTAGGTAGCTGCAGATAACACTATAACCACCTACACCATCACCTACTATAACCCCACCTACACCCAGGTAGTGTACAGGTGAGTGCTAGGTAACAACACAAAGATACACTTACCTGGCCTGGGAGTGTATGACGTGCTCTCTCTGACTACACACTCCTGTAACATCAACACTAATGATATATATATATTTGCATTACATATTATATATATTTATTAACACATTTTATTAACATATCGGCCGATTCCCACCAAGGCAGGGTGGCCCGAAAAAGAAAAACTTTCATCATCATTCACTCCATCACTGTCTTGCCAGAAGGGTGCTTTACACTACAGTTATATAACTGCAACATTAACACCCCTCCTTCAGAGTGCAGACACTGTACTTCCCATCTCCAGGACTCAAGTCCGGCCTGCCGGTTTCCCTGAATCCCTTCATAAATGTTACTTTGCTCACACTCCAACAGCACGTCAAGTATTAAAAACCATTTGTCTCCATTCACTCCTATCATTTACGCTCACGCATGCTTGTTGGAAGTCCAAGCCCCTCGCACACAAAACTTCCTTTACCCCCTCCCTCCAACCTTTCCTAGGCCGATCCCTACCCCACCTTCCCTCCACTACAGATTTATACACTCTCGAAGTCATTCTGTTTCGTTCCATTCTCTCTACATGTCCGAACCACCTCAACAACCCCTCCTCAGCTCTCTGGATAATAGTTTTGGTAATCCCGCACCTCCTCCTAATTTCCAAACTCCGAATTCTCTGTATTATATTCACACCACACATTGACCTCAGACATGACATCTCCACTGCCTCCAGCCTTCTCCTCGTTGCAACATTCACCACCAATGCTTCACACCCATATAAGAGTGTTGGTATAACTATACTCTCATACATTCCCCTCTTTACTTCCATGGACAAAGTTCTTTGTCTCCACAGACTCCGAAGTGCTCCACTCACCCTTTTCCCCTCATCAATTCTATGATTCACCTCGTCCTTCATAGACCCAACTGCTGACATGTCCACTCCCAAATATCTGAATACATTCACCTCCTCCATACTCTCTCCCTCCACTCTGATATCCAATCTTTTGTCACCTAATCTTTTTGTTATCCTCATCACCTTCCTCTTTCCTATATTCACTTTCAATTTTCTTCTTTTACATACCCTACCAAATTCATCCACCAAGCTCTGCAACTTCTCTTCAGAATCTCCCAAAAGCACAGTGTCATCAGCAAAAAGCAACTGTGACAACTCCCACTTTGTATTTGATTCTTTATCTTTTAACCCCACACCTCTTGCCAAGACCCTCGCATTCACTTCTCTTACAACCCCATCTATAAATATATTGAACAACCACGGTGACATCACACATCCTTGTCTAAGGCCCACTTTTACTGGGAAATAATCTCCCTCTCTCCTGCACACTCTAACCTGAGCCTCACTATCCTCATAAAAGCTCTTCACTGCTTTTAGTAACCTACCTCCTATTCCATACACCTGCAACATGTGCCACATTGCCCCTATCCACCCTATCGTACGCCTTTTCCAAATCCATTTTATATATATATATATATATATATATATATATATATATATATATATATATATATATATATATATATATATATATATACATTGTGTGTGTGTCGTGCCGAATAGGTAAACTTGCGATTTTGGCTTAAATAGCAACGGTCTTCTTGCCGAATAAGGCAAGCAAAAAATTGTGTATGCAATAATTTCGCAAAAATCATTTTGAACCTAACGAAAAAATATATATATTTCATTGTGTTTGTTTATTACCAAATTATTGTAAACTTATCTAAAATATATTTAGTTGGATTAGGCTAAATTAAATTGCGCTTGTTATAATAAGGTTAGGTAAGTTTTCTAAGGTTCTTTTGGTACAAAATTATTATTTTTTACATTAACATAAATGAAAAATTATATATCTTTAAAAGTATAAGAGAAAATTTTAGAAAGGACTTAATTTTAAATGAGTTTTTGCTAATTGACCAGTTTTACCTATTCGGCACGACATATATATATATATACTCAAACACACACACGCGTTTCTCCCACCGAGGTAGAGTGACCCGTAAAAGAAGAAGAAACACTTTCACTGTCATTCATTTAATCACTGTCTTGCCAGAAGCGTAGTTCAGATGACTTTCCAAACCGAAACATCTTCACCCCACCTTCAGAGTACAGGCACTGTACTTCCCACCCCACCTTCAGAGTACAGGTACTGTACTTCCCACCCCACCTTCAGAGTACAGGCACTGTACTTCCCACCCCACCTTCAGAGTACAGGCACTGTACTTCCCACCCCACCTTCAGAGTACAGGCACTGTACTTCCCACCCCACCTTCAGAGTACAGGCACTGTACTTCCCACCCCACCTTCAGAGTACAGGCACTGTACTTCCTACACCACCTTCAGAGTACAGGCACTGTACTTCCCACCCCACCTTCAGAGTACAGGCACTGTACTTCCCACCGCCAGGACTCAAGTCCGGCTTACCGCTTTCCTCGAAATCCTTCACAAATGTTACCTTGTTCACACTCCAATAACACATCGTCATGAAAGCCACTTGCCTCCACTCACTAACACACTCACACAAGCCTGTTGGATGTCCAAGCCACAAGCACTCAAAACTCTCTTTACCCCTCTCCCTCCAATCTTTCCTTGGACGACCCCTACCCCTCTTTCCCTTCACCCTAAATTTAAATACACTCTTAGTCATCTTATTTGTCTCTACCCTCTCTAAATGCCCAAACCACCTCAAAAAAAACCTCTCCACCCGCTGAATAACATTTCTGACAACCCCACACCTCCTTCTGAAAATCTAAGCTCCAGCTGTGGGTCTTCATGTGACTAAGACCCGCGTCAGGAAACACTTGTTGAAATGCAGGCCCCGGGTTTTTAACTCTTGCCCGTCCACCTTTACTCTCTATTTCCCAAATTTTGTGTTGCCGGGTTGATGATAGTGTTGCATGGTTGATGACAGTGTTGGTGTTGCAATGTTGATGATAGTGTTGCAGCGCGTTGATAGTGTTGCAGTGTTGATGATAGTGTTACAGCGTTGATGATAGTGTTGCAGTGTTGATATTGTTGCAGGATTGATGTTGCAAGGCTGATAGTATTACAGAGTTGAAGTCAGTGTTACAGGGTTGATGATAGTGCTGCAGGTTTGATGATAGTGTCGCAGGGTTGATGATAGTGTTGCAGGGTTGATGATAATGTTGCAGGGTTAATGATAATGTTGCAGGGTTGATGATAATGTTCAGTGTTGCAGGGTTGATTATTATGTTGCAGGGTTGATGATAATGTTGAAGGGTTGATGATAATGTTGCGCAGGATTGATAATGTTGCAGGGTTGATGATAATGTTGCAGGGTTGATGATAATGTTGCAGGGTTGATTATAATGTTGCAGGGTTGATGATAATGTTCAGTGTTGCAGGGTTGATGATTATGTTGCAGGGTTGATGATAATGTTGCAGGGTTGATGATAATGTTGCAGGGTTAATGATAATATTGCAGGGTTGATGATAATGTTGCAGGGTTGATGATAATGTTGCAGGGTTGATGATAATGTTGCAGGGTTGATGATAATGTTGCAGGGTTGATGACTTCAAGACAGAAAGAGATACCATTAATATATTAAAATCACTTTGTGTTACAAACAACAGTGGGTGCACACTAGTGGCGTGGTGGTGCACACAAGTGGCGTGGTGGTGCACACTAGTGGGCGTGGCGTTCCACTGGTGGTGCACACTAGTGGGCGTGGCGTTCCATTGGTGGTGCACACTAGTGGGCGTGGCGTTCCACTGGTGGTGCACACTAGTGGAAAAGAATTATATGACACAGTGGTGATCTTCGTCTCCTACCTGGTCATATAACCTTATAAAGACGTACTTACAGAACTTGCCAGTGACCAGCCTCGCTCCCTAGCAACACGCACTGATGTTCGCCTCTTCTTTTACTCTCATATACATGTCGTGCCGAATAGATAAAACTTGCGATATTTCCTTAAATAGCAACGGTCTTCTTGCCGAATAAGGCAAGCGAAAATTTGTGTATCAAATAATTTCGCAAAAAAATAATTCTGACCCTAACGAAAAAAATATATTTCATTGTGTTTGTTTATTACCAAATTATTGTAAACTTATGTAAAATATATTTAGTTGGATTAGGCTAAATTAAATTGCGCTTGTTATAATAAGGTTAGGTAAGTTTTCTAAGGTTCTTTTGGTACAAAATTATTAATTTTTACATTAACATAAATGAAAAAAATCTTTAAACGTATAAGAGAATTTTTTTGAAAACACTTAATTTTAAATGAGTTCTTGTTAACTGACCAATTTTACCTATTCGAACGACATTATTATATATATATATATATATATATATATATATATATATATATATATATATATATATATATATATATATATATATATATATATATGCAAAACAACCACTATGAAAAAATAGAAGAATTCCAAGCGCTTTCGTGACTACTCACATTATCAAGGAACTATAAAAGGAAACGTGACAAGAAGGCTTATAAAGAGGCAGAATACACCTCACAGTCACATCACACTAACAAAGACAACACCTCACAGTAGCGTAACATCTCACGACTCTGTGAAGAGGAACATAAGAAAGGACCTGAAACTCTTCCCAAGAATTAAGATTAGTCCAATTTATCATTAAATTCTTCCCAAATTTTATTAATTATAAATGAATCCAATTTATATAAACCAAAAGAAATATTCATAGTATTTTCAAAACTGCTTTTAATAAAACATGATTCTATTATATTCCTCTCAACCATGGACTTGCTTGATACAACCTTCTCAGCATTTTGAAAATCAATTGGATGGTTAAAGTCTCTCACATGAATAAATAGAGCATTAGAATCTTGTCCAGTTCTAATGCTATATTTATGTTGTTTTAATCTTAGTTCAAGACTTTTACCAGTTTGACCATAATAAACTTTATCGCATATTTTACAGGGAATCTTATAGACACATCCGTCAGCATTTTGGGGGGAATTTTTTATCAAAAGTCTTTTTACTGTATCAAGATTTTTAAATACAACTTTGATATTAAAATTCTTAAGAAAGGAAGGCATATCAACCAAGTTTTCATGGTAAGGGAGAACCAACATATTTTTGGTTGAATAAGGTTGGTTGTCCCTTTTTGGATTGTAAAAAGTATTCCTAGCTATTTTAAAAGATTTATCAATTATGTTTCTTGGGTATTTTAAATCATTAGCTATTTCATAAATTTTAGAGATTTCTTCATCTATGAACTCTGGACTACAAATGTACACTATTACTCTTCACATCAAGATAGAGTTAAAGTGTCGGTTTTCTCTTCTATGTTTTTGAGAGCTTTACGCTTGGAATTCTTCTATTTTTTTCATAGTGGTTGTTTTGCATATTTTTATATCACCTGTTTACTGTGATCTTTTTGACATATATATATATATATATATATATATATATATATATATATATATATATATATATATATATATATATATATATATATATATATAACAACAGGAAGACAACAGGTTAACCCTTAATGGTACTGTTGGTCAACTGTACATCCGTTGACATTTTCTATCAATACTTCATGAGAAGTAACGAAATTCTGAAACGAGTTTGAACGACTTGGAATGTATGACTCATACGGGCTTAACTCTTTATACTTGCTGTCCCTGTTCACCTAGCAGTACATAGGTACCTGTGTGGTAGTCGACTGTTGTGTGTGTCGCATCCTGGGGAAGAGGATCTAATGACCCCAGTGGAAAGCCGCCACACCGCTTCGAGTTGGTGGGTTATTAACCTCGGGGTTAATAACCCTCCTGGGTTAATAATATAAAAGCAATTTTGTTTTAAGATGATAGATAATGAAACACTTACCTGTGAGAAACCTGTAACCAGTTTCCAGTGTTTTGATACCTCTGCAGCCTGGTCTGAAACCAGACCTCATGCTGTGTTTCAAACCTGAGGGCTGGCTTTTGCTAGCGGCCCTTAGCTAAGAGCCCGGCTGCTGCTGTTAGCGGCCCACTGGCCCACATAGCATGCCTAAAGTTTTCAGGACGTTCCAGTAGTGAAGAAGTTCCGTCATGTTCATTCTTAGGCTAAAATGAACATGATAATCTTCAGAGTTGCATGATTGACTAAGATGCCTTCTATTAGCTACTGCAGACATCAACAGCACTGTCGTCAAAACTAAGAATATTTACTCTATGCATACAGGCCGTGTGCGACCTTGGTGAGGTGACCCAGAGTAGGTCACAAGTGTCATGTAGCTCCGTGACTGACTGTACACCCATTTTCACTACCACATCTTCACTACTACATCTTCACTACTACATCTTCACTACACATCTTCACTACCACATCTTCACTACTACATCTTCACTACTACATCTTCACTACCACATCTTCACTACTACATCTTCACTACACATCTTCACTACTACATCTTCACTACTACATCTTCACTACTACATCTTCACTACCACATCTTCACTACTACATCTTCACTACTACATCTTCACTACCACATCTTCACTACTACATCTTCACTACCACATCTTCACTACTACATCTTCACTACTACATCTTCACTACCACATCTTCACTACTACATCTTCACTACTACATCTTCACTACCACATCTTCACTACTACATCTTCACTACCACATCTTCACTACCACATCTTCACTACTACATCTTCACTACCACATCTTCACTACCACATCTTCACTACCACATCTTCACTACCACATCTTCACTACCACATCTTCTACCACATCTTCACTACCACATCTTCACTACTACATCTTCACTACCACATCTTCACTACCACATCTTCACTACCACATCTTCACTACCACATCTTCACTACACATCTTCACTACCGCATCTTCACTACCACATCTTCACTACCACATCTTCACTACCACATCTTCACTACCACATCTTCACTACCACATCTTCACTACCACATCTTCACTACTACATCTTCACTACTACATCTTCACTACCACATCTTCACTACTACATCTTCACTACCACATCTTCACTACTACATCTTCACTACCACATCTTCACTACCACATCTTCACTACCACATCTTCACTACCACATCTTCACTACCACATCTTCACTACCACATCTTCACTACCACATCTTCACTACCACATCTTCACTACCACATCTTCACTACCACATCTTCACTACCACATCTTCACTACCACATCTTCACTACCACATCTTCACTACTACATCTTCACTACTACATCTTCACTACACATCTTCACTACTACATCTTCACTACCACATCTTCACTACCACATCTTCACTACTACATCTTCACTACCACATCTTCACTACCACATCTTCACTACTACATCTTCACTACCACATCTTCACTACTACATCTTCACTACCACATCTTCACTACCACATCTTCACTACCACATCTTCACTACTACATCTTCACTACCACATCTTCACTACCACATCTTCACTACCACATCTTCACTACCACATCTTCACTACCACATCTTCACTACCACATCTTCACTACCACATCTTCACTACCACATCTTCACTACCACATCTTCACTACCACATCTTCACTACCACATCTTCACTACTACATCTTCCTACTACATCTTCAGACACACACACACACACACACAAATGCAAAGTCATGAAGATCAGAGAAGGGCAAAGAAGACCGCTGACAGAGTACAGGCTAGGCGGACAAAGGCTACAAACCTCGGCAAAGGAGAAAGACCTTGGGGTGAGTATAACGCCAAGCACGTCTCCGGAGGCACACATCAACCAGATAACTGCGGCAGCATATGGGCGACTGGCAAACCTAAGATTAGCGTTCCGTTACCTTAACAAGGAATCGTTCAAGACACTGTACACCGTGTACGTCAGCCCCATACTAGAATATGCAGCACCAGTCTGGAACCCACACCTGGTCAAGCACGTAAAGAAACTAGAGAAAGTGCAAAGGTTTGCGACAAGGTTAGTTCCACAACTCAGGGGTCTGTCCTATGAAGAAAGGTTGAGGGAAATAGGACTAACAACACTGGAGGAAAGAAGGGTCAGAGGAGACATGATAACGACATACAAAATACTGCGGGGAATTGACAAGGTAGACAGGGACAGGATGTTCCAGAGAGGGAACACAGAAATAAGGGGACACAACTGGAAGCTGAAGACTCAGATGAGTCAAAGGGATGTTAGGAAGCATTTCTTCAGCCACAGAGTAGTCAGGAAGTGGAATAGTCTAGAGAAAGATATAGTGGAGGCAGGAACCATACATAGTTTTAAGACAAGGTATGATAAAGCTCATGGAGCAGGGAGAGCAGAGACCCAGTAGCAGACAGCGAAGAGGCGGGGCCAGGAGCTGAGTCTCGACCCCTGCAACCACAATTAGGTGAGTAACACACACACACACACACACACACACACACACACACACACACAGTATAATTTCCCACTGAAAAACTATTTCCAATCGAAATGAGAATAAAATACGAATACTTTTTATGTTAAGGAAAACTGTAAACTACACATTGTCTATATTGTCTACAGCAGTGAACACGAAATGGACTCTTGGGAAGGTGTTCAGCAGGGTGAGACCCCCCCCCCTCCGGCCTCTCTCTTTGTCCGCCTACCCATCAAGGAAGTCACTGAGGAGCTTAGGAGTGAGATTAACATCAAGGAAGTCACTGAGGAGCTTAGGAGTGAGATTAACATCCGTGTCCCTGGATGATGGCACTGACGCGGACAACACACTTTCTCTGTTAGAAAACATCAGAAATAATCAAAGGAGCACAAGATAATCTAGGTCTTTACCTCAACCCCTCCTAATGTGACTTAGTATCCTCCAGCAAACCCACCACAGAGCAGGTCACAGCTGTCTTGCAAGTGCAAAACCCACCAAAGAGCAGGTCACAGTTGTCTTGCAAGAAGTGTAAAACCCACCAGAGAGCAGGTCCCAGTTGTCTTGCAAGAAGTGTAAAACCCACCAGAGAGCAGGTCACAGTTGTCTTGCAAGAAGTGTAAAACCCACCAGAGAGCAGGTTACAGTTGTCTTGCAAGAAGTGTAAAACCCACCAGAGAGCAGGTCACAGTTGTCTTGCAAGAAGTGTAAAACCCACCAGAGAGCAGGTCACAGTTGTCTTGCAAGGAGTGTAAAACCCACCAGAGAGCAGGTCACAGTTGTCTAGCAAGAAGTGTAAAAATCACCAGAGAGCAGGTCACAGTTGTCTTGCAAGAAGTGTAAAACCCACCAGAGAGCAGGTCACAGTTGTCTTGCAAGAAGTGTAAAACCCACCAGAGAGCAGGTCACAGTTGTCTTGCAAGAAGTGTAAAACCCACCAGAGAGCAGGTCGCAGTTGTCTTGCAAGAAGTGTAAAACCCACCAGAGCAGGTCACAGTTGTCTTGCAAGAAGTGTAAAACCCACCAGAGAGCAGGTCACAGTTGTCTTGCAAGGAGTGTAAAACCCACCAGAGAGCAGGTCACAGTTGTCTAGCAAGAAGTGTAAAACTCACCAGAGAGCAGGTCACAGTTGTCTTGCAAGAAGTGTAAAACCCACCAGAGAGCAGGTCACAGTTGTCTTGCAAGAAGTGTAAAACCCACCAGAGAGCAGGTCACAGTTGTCTAGCAAGAAGTGTAAAACCCACCAGAGAGCAGGTCACAGTTGTCTAGCAAGAAGTGTAAAACCCACCAGAGAGCAGGTCACAGTTGTCTAGCAAGAAGTGTAAACCCACCAGAGAGCAGGTCACAGTTGTCTAGCAAGAAGTGTAAAACCCACCAGAGAGCAGGTCACAGTTGTCTAGCAAGAAGTGTAAAACCCACCAGAGAGAAGGTCACAGTTGTCTAGCAAGAAGTGTAAAACCCACCAGAGAGCAGGTCACAGTTGTCTAGCAAGAAGTGTAAAACCCACCAGAGAGCAGGTCACAGCTGTCTTGCAAGGAGTGTAAAATCCACCAGAGAGCAGGTCACAGTTGTCTAGCAAGAAGTGCAAAACCCACCAGAGAGCAGGTCACAGTTGTCTAGCAAGAAGTGTAAAACCCACCAGAGAGCAGGTCACAGTTGTCTTGCAAGGAGTGTAAAACCCACCAGAGAGCAGGTCACAGTTGTCTTGCAAGTGTAAAACCCACCAGAGAGCAGGTCACAGTTGTCTTGCAAGAAGTGTAAAACCCACCAGAGAGCAGGTCACAGTTGTCTAGCAAGAAGTGTAAAACCCACCAGAGAGCAGGTCACAGTTGTCTTGCAAGGAGTGTAAAACCCACCAGAGAGCAGGTCACAGTTATCTTGCAAGGAGTGTAAAACCCACCAGAGAGCAGGTCACAGTTGTCTTGCAAGGAGTGTAAAACCCACCAGAGACAGGTCACAGTTGTCTTGCAAGGAGTGTAAAACCCACCAGAGAGCAGGTCACAGTTATCTTGCAAGGAGTGTAAAACCCACCAGAGAGCAGGTCACAGTTGTCTTGCAAGGAGTGTAAAACCCACCAGAGAGCAGGTCACAGTTGTCTTGCAAGGAGTGTAAAACCCACCAGAGAGCAGGTCACAGTTATCTTGCAAGGAGTGTAAAACCCACCAGAGAGCAGGTCACAGTTGTCTTGCAAGAAGTGTAAAACCCACCAGAGAGCAGGTCACAGTTGTCTTGCAAGAAGTGTAAAACCCACCAGAGAGCAGGTCACAGTTGTCTTGCAAGAAGTGTAAAACCCACCAGAGAGCAGGTCACAGTTGTCTTGCAAGGAGTGTAAAACCCACCAGAGAGCAGGTCACAGTTGTCTTGCAAGGAGTGCAATGCATTACTCTCTCTGAGCGTACTTTCCTCGGCCCTTCACTTGGGTCTAACGCCACCAGTGAGATTCTTTGGAAAATGTTGATATTAAAAGGGCGCAAACAAGAACGTTAAGTAACTTACTAGATGTCTGTCCCACACTACTTTTTATGTTGCTCCCCATTATCTGAAAGCTGCAAACTGAGTGAATACTATACCATTCTAGCGTCAATGTTAGACAAAGTTCTTAGTCTTCCTCTGTATGAATCAGAGTGGGTACAAGCCACACATACAGTCAGACTGGCATCCGTGCCACCATCCGTGCCACCTCTCACACTGCAGTTCTTACTTCTTTATTTACCTTCAGCGGATACAGTGAACTGGTGAAGAAGATTCTACAGAACATGCTAACAATTTAGCAGAAATAGATCAGTGTGATGGTCTTTCAACCAGTTAACATGACCAGCTGTTACTATGACCCACAAACACTCCAACAGAGACACCTCCTTCACGAAAAAAGACTTCAGCAGCAATGATAGATGAGGCAAGCTCCTCCCACGAAGAGAACTTGTTTTTTTAGCCGTGAGTGCACATCACTGTTGCAACTTTTGCTTCTAGCTCTTCCCATTTCTGTGACTGTCACAAGTCTCGACTAGTAAACTCCACACTGTAACAACTCTCTGACTTGGTGCTATTCACGCTGGACACAAGTGTGTTTGTGGCAATTTGGAAATTTACCAAACGCAAGACGGGACACCTACATATCCATCATGAAGTCATGGTCTGTCATGATGACAGTTTCCCAGAACAGTAGATAGGCGGAAGAGGAAGTAGATGAAAGAGATACAAGTGCGAAACGTGGGAGTAGCTTTACTGTGAAAACGTTTCGTCAACCAGCGGCTTTATCGATCCATAAACGTTCAGAAGTGTCCCAAGTGTAGCACAAGTGTCTCATTCATCAGCTTGTGGGTTTTTCTAAACCTTTTATATAATACTAGAAGAGGAAGGAGTGAATACCTCTCACTTTAACCTGACTTAAATCCACTTGTCCTCTACCTGGTGCGTCACCTGACACATACAAATATACACCACAAAACCAACAACAATCCATGAACTGAGGCATAAAATTGAGCAGTGTTAGCCAGTCATCTCAACACATACAATAATGGAAGTTTGCCACTCAGATGCAGGGAGGTTTAACACACCTAGTGGCTAGTGATAGTCACGTTGAACATCTGCGATAGTTAACTATGCACCACAAACTATTCCTTACATAGCAAATATCGATATTTTCCGAATTTTAAACAGTGATGATTTGTGTGTGTATACGTACAAAATAACGCACGTCACGCACGAACATAGATTAAGCCTGGGCAGTTACACTCCACACCACGTACACAGGCGGTGGGAACGACCTGTCACTTGATGCAAAAGTTGAAAAAAAAATATTCTTTATGATGATCGAAAGAACTATGATTGTTGGCTGAACCACAAGGGGCGCTGGAGCTCTTGCTGAGACAACCAAACAAACGGGAGTTGCCTTCTGTTAATTCACTCTCCTAAACATAGAGGGTTGTCTTCTGTTAATTCAATCAAACAAACGGGGGGAAGGTTAGCTTATGTTAATTCACTCCGGGAAACAGAGAGTTGTCTTCTGTTATTCAGTCAAGCGTAAACACTGTGTTTACTAGGAATTGGTAAATAAAAACCAAGGTGCCGGCTTCCCGGTGAGCATGTGTCAAGTAGAGGGGAGCGAGGCAAAGATAGTGAGGGAGGCAGAGATAGTGAGGGAGGCAACGAGATAATGAGGGAGGCAACGAGATAGTGAGGGAGGCAAAGATAGTGAGGGAGGCAACGAGATAGTGAGGGAGGCAAAGATAGTGAGGGAGGCAACAGATAGTGAGGAAGGCAAAGATAGTGAGGGAGGCAAAGATAGTGAGGAAGGCAAAGATAGTGAGGGAGGCAAAGATAGTGAGGGAGGCAACGAGATAGTGAGGGGGAGGGAGTAATGGATGTAAGGAACCAGTGAAGGACAGGAGAGAGAGAGCTTGTGGAGGGAACGGAGAGGGAAGGGAGGGGAGGGAGGCACTGAGGGAGGGAAACTTTCCATCACAAATGATAGGTGCAGATCATCACAACTCCGAGTTGCTTTCTCTCTCCTGGTGAACTCTTTACTACCACTCTCTTGGTTTTGTCCTGGTGAACTCTTTACTACCACTCTCTTGGTTTTGTCCTGATGAACTCTTTACTACCACTCTCTTGGTTGTGTCCTGGTGAACTCTTTACTACCACTCTCTTGGTTTTGTCCTGATGAACTCTTTACTACCACTCTGTTGGTTTTGTCCTGATGAACTCTTTACTACCACTCTCTTGATTTTGTCCTGGTGAACTCTTTACTACCACTCTCTTCGTTTTGTCCTGATGAACTCTTTACTACCACTCTCTTGGTTGTGTCCTGGTGAACTCTTTACTACCACTCTCTTGGTTTTGTCCTGATGAACTCTTTACTACCACTCTCTTGGTTTTGTCCTGATGAACTCTTTACTACCACTCTCTTGATTTTGTCCTGGTGAACTCTTTACTACCACTCTCTTGGTTTTGTCCTGATGAACTCTTTACTACCACTCTCTTATTTGTGTCCTGGTGAACTCTTTACTACCACTCTCTTGGTTTTGTCCTGATGAACTCTTTACTACCACTCTCTTGGTTTTGTCCTGATGAACTCTTTACTACCACTCTCTTGGTTGTGTCCTGGTGAACTCTTTACTACCACTCTCTTGGTTTTGTCCTGGTGAACTCTTTACTACCACTCTCTTGGTTTTGTCCTGATGAACTCTTTACTACCACTCTCTTGGTTTTGTCCTGGTGAACTCTTTACTACCACTCTCTTGGTTTTGTCCTGGTGAACTCTTTACTACCACTCTCTTGGTTTTGTCCTGGTGAACTCTATACTATCACTCTCTTGGTTTTGTCCTGATGAACTCTTTACTGCCTCTCTCTTGATTTTGTCCTGGTGAACTCTTTACTACCACTCTCTTGGTTGTGTCCTGGTGAACTCTTTACTACCACTCTCTTGGTTTTGTCCTGATGAACTCTTTACTGCCTCTCTCTTGATTGTGTCCTGGTGAACTCTTTACTGCCACTCTCTTGGTTTTGTCCTGGTGAACTCTTTACTGCCACTCTATTGGTTTTGTCCTGGTGAACTCTTTACTAACACTTTCTTGGTTTTGTCCTGATGAACTCTTTACTACCACTCTCTTGGTTTTGTCCTGGTGAACTCTTTACTACCACTCTCTTGGTTTTGTCCTGGTGAACTCTTTACTACCACTCTCTTGGTTTTGTCCTGGTGAACTCTTTACTGCCACTCTCTTGGTTTTGTCCTGGTGAACTCTTTACTGCCACTATCTTGGTTTTGTCCTGGTGAACTCTTTACTGCCACTCTCTTGGTTTTGTCCTAGTGAACTCTTTACTGCCACTCTCTTGGTTTTGTCCTGGTGAACTCTTTACTGCCACTCTCTTGGTTTTGTCCTGGTGAACTCTTTACTGCCACTCTCTTGGTTTTGTCCTGGTGAACTCTTTACTGCCACTCTCTTGGTTTTGTCCTGGTGAACTCTTTACTGCCTCTCTCTTGGTTTTGTCCTGGTAAACTCTTTACTGCCACTCTCTTGGTTTTGTCCTGATGAACTCTTTACTGCCTCTCTCTTGGTTTTGTCCTGGTGAACTCTTTACTGCCTCTCTCTTGGTTTTGTTCTGGTGAACTCTTTACTGCCTCTCTCTTGGTTGTGTCCTGGTGAACTCTTTACTGCCACTCTCTTGGTTGTGTCCTGGTGAACTCTTTACTGCCTCTCTCTTGGTTGTGTCCTGGTGAACTCTTTACTGCCACTCTCTTGGTTGTGTCCTGGTGAACTCTTTATTGCCTCTCTTGGTTGTGTCCTGGTGAACTCTTTACTGCCCTCTCTTGGTTGTGTCCTGTGAACTTTACTGCCTCTCTTGGTTGTGTCCTGTGAACTCTTTACTGCCTCTCTTGGTTGTGTCCTGGTGAACTCTTTACTGCCCTTCTCTTGGTTCTGTCCTGTGAACTCTTTACTGCCTCTCTTGGTTGTGTCCTGGTGAACTCTTTACTGCCTCTCTCTTGGTTGTGTCCTGGTGAACTCTTTACTGCCCTCTCTTGGTTGTGTCCTGGTGAACTCTTTACTGCCCTCTCTTGGTTGTGTCCTGGTGAACTCTTTACTGCCTCTCTTGGTTGTGTCCTGGTGAACTCTTTATGCCTCTCTTGGTTGTGTCCTGGTGAACTCTTTACTGCCCTCTTTGGTTGTGTCCTGGTGAACTCTTTACTGCCTCTCTTGGTTGTGTCCTGGTGAACTCTTTACTGCCCTCTCTGGTTGTGTCCTGGTGAACTCTTTACTGCCTCTCTTGGTTGTGTCCTGGTGAACTCTTTACTGCCCTCTTGGTTGTGTCCTGTGAACTTTTACTGCCTCTCTCTTGGTTGTGTCCTGGTGAACTCTTTACTGCCCTCTCTTGGTTGTGTCCTGGTGAACTCTTACTGCCCTCTCTTGGTTGTGTCCTGGTGAACTCTTACTGCCTCTCTTGGTTGTGTCCTGGTGAACTCTTTACTGCCCTCTCTGGTTGTGTCCTGGTGAACTCTTTACTGCCTCTCTGGTTGTGTCCTGGTGAACTTTACTGCCTCTCTTGGTTGTGTCCTGGTGAACTCTTTATGCCACTCTTGGTTGTGTCCTGGTGAACTCTTTCTGCCTCTCTTGGTTGTCCTTGTGAACTCTTTACTGCCTCCTCTTGGTTGTGTCCTGTGAACTCTTTACTGCCTCTCTTGTTGTGTCCTGGTGCTCTTACTGCCTTCTTGGTTGTGTCCTGGTGAATCTTTACTGCCACTCTTTGGTTGTGTCCTGGTGAACTCTTTACTGCCCTCTCTTGGTTGTGTCCTGGTGAATCTTTCACTTTCTTGTCTTCTGGTGAACTCTTTACTGCCTCTCTCTTGGTTGTGTCCTGGTAACTCTTACTGCTCTCTTGTTGTGCCTGTGAATACTTCCCTCTCTGGTTGTGTCCTGGTGAACTTTTCTGCCTCTTTGGTTGTGTCTGGTGAACTCTTTACTGCCTCTCTTGGTTGTTGTCTGTGAACTCTTTACTGCCTCTCCTTGGTTGTGTCCTGGTGAACTCTTTACTGCCTCTCTTTGCTGTGTCTTCGCCTCCTTAGCCTGACTCTTAGCCTCTTGGTTTGTCTGGTGAACTATCTTTCTTGCTCGTCTTGTGATTTACTGTACTCTTTCCTGACCTTACTCTCTCTGGTTGTCTGTGTCTGTACATCTGTTTCTGACCTCTCATCTTGGTTCCAGGTCCTGGTGAACTCCTACGCCCTCTCTTGAGTTGTGTCCTGGTGAACTCTTTACTGTTTTGGTAGTCTGGTGAACTTTACTGCCTTGGTTGTGTCCTGGAACTCTTTACTGCCCCTCTTGGTTGTGCCTGGTGAACTTTTACTGCCACTCTGGTTGTGTCCTGGTGAACTTTTACTGCCTCTTGGTTGTATCCTTGAATCTTTACTGCATCTTCTTGGTTGTGTCCTGGTGAACTTTTACTCACTCTCTGGTTGTCCTGTGAACTCTTTACTGCCATCTCTGGTTGTTCCTTGACTTTTACACTCTTGGTTGTGTCCTGGTGAACTCTTACTGCCTCTCTTGGTTGTGTCCTGGTGAACTCTTTACTGCCACTCTTGGTTGTGTCCTGGTGAACTCTTTTCTGCCTCTCTTGGTTGTGTCCTGGTGAACTCTTTACTGCCTCTCTTGGTTGTGTCCTGGTGAACTCTTTACTGCCTCTCTTGGTTGTGTCCTGGTGAACTCTTTACTGCCCTCTCTTGGTTGTGTCCTGGTGAACTCTTTACTGCCCTCTCTTGGTTGTGTCCTGGTGAACTCTTTACTGCCTCTCTCTTGGTTGTGTCCTGGTGAACTCTTTACTGCCTCTCTCTTGGTTGTGTCCTGGTGAACTCTTTACTGCCACTCTCTTGGTTGTGTCCTGGTGAACTCTTTACTGCCACTCTCTTGGTTGTGTCCTGGTGAACTCTTTACTGCCACTCTCTTGGTTGTGTCCTGGTGAACTCTTTACTGCCACTCTCTTGGTTGTGTCCTGGTGAACTCTTTACTGCCACTCTCTTGGTTGTGTCCTGGTGAACTCTTTACTGCCTCTCTCTTGGTTGTGTCCTGGTGAACTCTTTACTGCCTCTCTTGGTTGTGTCCTGGTGAACTCTTTACTGCCTCTCTCTTGGTTGTGTCCTGGTGAACTCTTTACTGCCACTCTCTTGGTTGTGTCCTGGTGAACTCTTTACTGCCTCTCTCTTGGTTGTGTCCTGGTGAACTCTTTACTGCCTCTCTCTTGGTTGTGTCCTGGTGAACTCTTTACTGCCACTCTCTTGGTTGTGTCCTGGTGAACTCTTTACTGCCTCTCTCTTGGTTGTGTCCTGGTGAACTCTTTACTGCCTCTCTCTTGGTTGTGTCCTGGTGAACTCTTTACTGCCACTCTCTTGGTTGTGTCCTGGTGAACTCTTTACTGCCTCTCTCTTGGTTGTGTCCTGGTGAACTCTTTACTGCCTCTCTCTTGGTTGTGTCCTGGTGAACTCTTTACTGCCACTCTCTTGGTTGTGTCCTGGTGAACTCTTTACTGCCACTCTCTTGGTTGTGTCCTGGTGAACTCTTTACTGCCTCTCTCTTGGTTGTGTCCTGGTGAACTCTTTACTGCCTCTCTCTTGGTTGTGTTCTCGCACTGTCAGTGTTTTCTTGTCACTGACATTCACTAAATAGATTCTATCTTTCTTTGTTCTCTTCTTAGTTTAGTTTAACATCTTGATTATTCTCGCGATGCCCGTGGTGTGGGTGGTAGTCAAAATATTACACAGGTACATAATGGGTCCAGGGGCCGGGCCCCAAAGTTTTGATAGCTGAACAAGTTTCAGTGGTAATGAACTATTTACATGTTTATATCCGGTCACAGTCGTAATGAGTTATTTATGCAGACAAATTAGGTTACACACACACACACACACACACACACACACACACACACACACACACAAAGATGTAATGCTTTATTTACAGTGAGCAAAGTCAGGGTATTTTTCCAGAATGGTTTGTAATATACCACTGTGGATAAAATACTTTGACATTTCTTGAAAATTTCTGAGCGAGTTGTCTCTGAATTCATTAATTTTATCACTTTCCAGTACATAATGACACAGGGTGTGACAATAGTCCATCAAGCAAAGTTTACATTTCGTTTGGTCTACATCTGGTGTTGGTGATTAACCTCCGAAAGATACTTGTAACCCAGCCAGAGCCTGGTGCTGGCTGGTGTTGGTGCTACTGTTGCTGGTGTTGCTACTGTTGCTGTGTTGGTGCTACTGTTGCTGGTGTTGGTGCTACTGTTGCTGGTGTTAGTGCTACTGTTGCTGGTGTTGGTGCTACTATTTCTGGTGTTGGTGCTACTGTTGCTGGTGTTGCTACTGTTGCTGTGTTGGTGCTACTGTTGCTGGTGTTGGTGCTACTGTTTCTGGTGTTGGTGCTACTGTTGCTGGTATTGATGCTACTGTTGCTGGTATTGATGCTACTGTTGCTGGTATTGATGCTACTGTTGCTGGTATTAGTGCTACTGTTGCTGGTATTAGTGCTACTGTTGCTACTCTTACTGGTGTTAGTGCTACTGTTGCTGGTATTAGTCCTACTGTTGCTGGTATTGATGCTGCTGTTGCTGGTGCTACTGTTGCTGGTGTTGGTTCTACTGTTGCTGGTGTTGGTGCTACTGTTACTGTTGTTGATGATACTGTTTCTGGTGTTGGTGCTACTGTTGTTTATGTTGGTGCTATTGTTGGGATTGGAGCTACTGTTGATGGTATTAATACTACTGTTGCTGATACTAATGCTACTGTTGCTGATACTAATGCTACTGTTGCTGGTATTGGTGTTGCTGTTACTGGCATTGGTGCTACTGTTGCTAGTGCTCCTGCTGCCTCTGCTGCTGTTTCAGAGCAGGTCTGGTGTGCGGGCAGCGGGCAGTGGGTCTGGTTTGGCAGTAGGTCAGGGGGTGGTCTGGTGTACGGGCAGCAGGTCTGTGAGCGGGCAGTGGGTCTGGTATGCTGGCAGTAGGTCTAGTGAGCGGGCAGTGGGTCTGGTGTACAGGCAGCAGGTCTGGTGAGCGGGCAGTGGGTCTGGTATGCTGGCAGTAGGTCTAGTGAGCGGGCAGTGGGTCTGGTGTGCGGGCAGCGGGTCTGGTGTGCGGGCAATGGGTCTAGTGTGCTGGCAGCAGGTCAGGTGAGTGGGCAGTGGGTCTGGTGTGCTGGCGGCAGGTCAGGTGAATGGGCAGTGGGTCTGGTGTGCTGGCAGCAGGTCAGGTGACTGGGCAGTGGGTCTGGTGAGCGGGCAGCAGGTCTGGTGAAAGGGCAGTGGGTCTGGTGTGCGGGCAGCAGGTCAGGTGAATGGGCAGTGGGTCTGGTGTGCGGGCAGCAGGTCTGGTGTGCGGGCAATGGGTCTGGTGTGCGGGCAGTGGGTCTGGCGTGCGGGCAGCAGGTCTGGTGAATGGGCAGTGGGTCTGGCTTGCGGGCAGCAGGTCTGGTGCAAGGGCAGTGGGTCTGGTGTGCGGGCAGCAGGTCTTGTGAGCGGGCAGCAGGTCAGGTGAATGGGCAGTGGGTCTGGTGTGCGGGCAGCAGGTCTGGTGTGCGGGCAGCAGGTCTGGTGTTCGGGCAGTGGGTCTGGTGTTCGGGCAGTGGGTCTGGTGTTCGGGCAGTGGGTCTGGTGTTCGGGAAGTGGGTCTGGTGTTCGGGCAGTGGGTCTGGTGTGCGGGCAGCAGGTCTGGTGTTCGGGCAGTGGGTCTGGTGTGCGGGCAGTGGGTCTGGTGTTCGGGCAGTGGGTCTGGTGTTCGGGCAGTGGGTCTGGTGAGCGGACTGACCAAGTCATTCACCCTTAGTCTGGCCGCCTTGATCGTCTTCCTGGTGTGTGTGTTTGTGTGTGTGTACTCACCTAGTTGTGGTTGCAGGGGTCGATTCATAGCTCCTGGCCCCGCCTCTTCACTGGCCGCTACTGGGTCACTCTCCCTGCGCCATGAGCTTTATCATACCTCTTCTTAATGCTATGTATGGAACCTGCCTCCACTACATCGCTTCCCAAACTATTCCACTTCCCGACCACTCTGTGACTGAAGAAATACTTCCTAACATCCCTGTGATTCATCTGAGTCTTCAACTTCCAACTGTGTCCCTTTGTTGCTGTGTCCCATCTCTGGAACATTCTGTCTCTGTCCACTTTGTCAATTCCTCTCAGTATCTTATTTGTCGTTATCATGTCCCCCCTATCTCTCATGTCCTCCAGTGTCGTCAGGTCGATTTCCCTTAACCTCTCCTCGTAGGACATACCCTTTAGCTCCGGGACTAGTCTTGTTGCCAACCTTTGCACTTTATCTAGCTTCTTTACGTGCTTGGCTAGATGTGGGTTCCAAACTGGTGCTGCATACTCCAGTATGGGCCTAACGTACGCAGTGTACAGGGTCCTGAACGATTCTTTATTAATTAAGATGTCGGAATGCTGTTCTTAGGTTTGCTAGGCGCCCGTATGCTGCAGCAGTTATTTGGTTGATGTGCGCCTCAGGAGATGTACCTGGTGTTATACTCACCCCAAGATCTTTTTCCTTGATTGAGGTTTGTAGTCTCTGGCCCCCTAGACTGTACTCCGTCTGCGGTCTTCTTTGCCTTTCCCCAATCTTCATGACTTTGCACTTGGTGGGGTTGAACTCCAGGAGCCAATTGCTGGACCAGGCTTGCAGCCTGTCCAGATCCCTTTGTAGTTCTGCCTGGTCCTCGTCCGATTGAATTCTTCTCATCAACTTCACATCATCTGCAAACAGGGACACTTCGGAGTCTATTCCTTCCGTCATGTCGTTCACAAATACCAGAAACAGCACCGGTCCTAGGACTGACCCCTGTGGAACCCCACTCGTCACCGGCGCCCACTCTGACACCTCGCCACGTACCATGACTCGCTGCTGTCTTCCTGTGTGTGTATGTGTGTGTGTACTCACTTATTTGTACTCACCTATTTGTGGTTGTCAGGGGTCGAGACTCAGCTCGTGGCCCCGCCTCTTCACTGTGTGTGTGTGTGTGTGTGTGTGTGTGTGTGTGTCATGAGTCATGATGCAGTCACATTACAGTCATGAGTAATGGTGCAGTCACATTACAGCCATGAGTCATGGTGCAGTCACATTACAGTCATGAGTCATGGTGCAGTCACATTACACAGTCATGAGTCAAAGGAGCAGTCACATTACAGTCATGAGTCATGGTGCAGTCACATTACAGTCATGTGACATGGTGCAGTCACATTACAGTCATGAGGCATGGTGCAATCACATTACACAGTCATGAGGCATGGTGCAGTCACATTACACAGTCATGAGGCATGGTGCAGTCACATTACAGTCATGAGTCATGGTGCAGTCACATTACACAGTCATGAGGCATGGTGCAGTCACATTACAGTCATGTGACATGGTGCAGTCACATTACACAGTCATGAGGCATGGTGCAGTCACATTACACAGTCATGAGGCATGGTGCAGTCACATTACAGTCATGAGTCATGGTGCAGTCACATTACACAGTCATGAGGCATGGTGCAGTCACATTACAGTCATGTGACATGGTGCAGTCACATTACACAGTCATGAGGCATGGTGCAGTCACATTACACAGTCATGAGGCATGGTGCAGTCACATTACACAGTCATGAGGCATGGTGCAGTCACATTACAGTCATGAGTCATGGTGCAGTCACATTACAGTCATGAGGCATGGTGCAGTCACATTACAGTCATGAGTCATGGTGCAGTCACATTACAGTCATGAGTCATGGTGCAGTCACATTACAGTCATGAGGCATGGTGCAGTCACATTACAGTCATGAGGCATGGTGCAGTCACATTACAGTCATGAGGCATGGTGCAGTCACATTACAGTCATGAGGCATGGTGCAGTCACATTACAGTCATGAGGCATGGTGCAGTCACATTACAGTCATGAGGCATGGTGCAGTCACATTACACAGTCATGAGGCATGGTGCAGTCACATTACACAGTCATGAGTCACGGTAGAGTACAGTCACATTACACAGTCATGAGTCACGGTACAGTCACATTACACAGTCATGAGTCACGGTACAGTCACATTACACAGTCATGAGTCACGGTACAGTCACATTATACAGTCACGAGTCACGGTACAGTCACATTACACCGGCTTGCCTCATGGCTAAAATCAATGTTTAGCAAAGTCTGGGTTCAGATCAGACAAGTCTGACAAATTACATCCCTAAGTTTGGAATTAAAGCCACGTGTGAACATTTATGACATTTTATAATAATAATAATAATAATAAAATAATAATATAAAAATAATAATCATAATAATCTTTATTTGCAAAAAAGTACATTATGCAATTAATAAGGATTAATTGATATTAATGGTGTACTATATAGAACGTTTTGCTCGTGGGACCTTGTTTACTACAGGACCGAAACGTTTCCATGACGAAATGTGTAAAGTGTTTGCTGGTGCATCTTACACCCCACAACTAGTGGGGTATACTCCAGGATATCACCAAGGCTGAGTCTCATGGTGGAACACGTGTATCCATGAGCCAGACACGTTGAAATGCCAGGGAGGGAGTTAGGTTACCATGTCTGGGTGAACCAACCTACGTCCAGGATCACTCCAACCCCAGTGAGGTAGGTCAGTGAACATTGTTATGACTGTTCCTCATTGTTCACTCACACTCACGAGTACACACACATACACACACACACACATACACCATACACATACACACACACACACCATACACATACACACAAACACCCCATACACATACATATACCGGGGCCAGCAGCTGAGACTCGACCTCTTCATCCACATAAAGGTGGGTACTCACACACATTGATAACGTTGTATAAAATACTAAGAAACTGATAAGACTGATAAGGAGAGATCTTTACAAAGGCAGGACCAGATTGAAGTGGACACATGGACCAGCTTGAAGTGGACACATGGACCAGCTTGAAGTGGACACATGGACCAGCTTGAAGTGAACATAGATGGACCAAGTTCAAGGGAACACGTGGACCAGGTTCAAGGGGACACACGTGGACCGGGTTCAAGAGAACACGTGGACCGGGTTCAAGGGGACACACGCGGACCGGGTTCAAGAGGACACGTGGACCGGATTCAAGGGGACACACGTGGACCCGGTTCAAAAGGACACGTGGACCGGGTTCAAGGGGACACACGTGAACCGGGTTCAAGAGGACACATGGACCGGGTTCAAGAGGACACGTGGACCAGGTTCAAGAGGACACATGAACTGGGTTCAAGGGGATACAGATTGAAAATTCAAGACAGGTGAGTCACACGGATATTAGGTAGCACATTTTCATGAAAAGCTTCAAGAGTAGGTATGACAAGGCTCAAGAAACCAGGAACTGGTACTGCTTGTCAATAAAGCGCCAGAAGTGGTCCAAGGAACCAGGACTCGACCCCCATTCCACCACAACACATTAGGCTTCTTCAGTCGATTACAGAAGAGTTAGCAAAAATAGAGATGTGAAGACGATGTCATCAGTCCATCACCCTTGAAGACGTAGTTTTAAGGTGGTCAGTCCCTCAGCCTGGAGAAGAGTTCAGCTTCATAGTCTGGAACAAGGTGGTCAGTCCCTGAGCCTGGAGAAGAGTTCAGCTTCATAGTCTGGAACATGGGGAAGTGGAACAGAATTCTTCCTCCGTAAGCCATGCGTGTCGTAAGAGGCGACTAAAATGCCGGGAGCAAGGGGCTAGTAACCCCCTTCTCCTGTATACATTACTAAATTTAAAAAGAGAAACTTTTGTTTGTTGAAAGAAGAGAAGTCTGGAACAATGTGTTCCATACAATGTTTCGGAATAAAGATACCTAAGTGTTGTACATGTGTTTTATCAAGCTGTGGGTATTATATATCACTGACATGGACTGTTGCGCTGGCGAAACCTTCTGGTAAGAAAGATACCCACGTTTCGTCCATGTGTCGTGTTCATGAACGGGTATTGTACCATGCTTAACGTGACGACTCTCGGTATAATACCATCGTTCCAGTGGTGCTTGTCTGACACCCCTGTGTTATAGATGTTTCGCTCAATGTTGAGCATGCACAGACTTGAGGAAGCTTAATCCTGAGCGAAACGTCTGACGTCTGAAATAAAGTTTTGCTCATTACTGCGCAACTTTATTCACCTTTGTTGCCCAGTCACTGTTTACTCTTCCTCCATTATTATCATTATTATTATTTGAATGATTATTGGTATCATTATTAGAATTATTGGTATTATTATTACATGAATTAAAATTATTTAAATTATTGATATTATTATTATTATTATTGTTATTTTCTGAATTATTGATATCATTATCATTATTATTTTATATTATTTGAATTATTGGTATTACTATTATTTCAATTATTGATATTATCATTATATTATTATCTGAATTAATATCATTATCATTATTATATTTTTAATTGAATTATTGGAATCATTATGAGATTATTTAAATTATTGGTATTATTATTATTATTATTATTATTATCACAGGGTAATACTAAACTTGGATTTGAACCTAGTAAGAGAAAGGGTGCTCCTATTCCTTGAATCAAGAGCCTTCCAGCGGCATGATGGCGCCGCCAGAGAAGGTCCGGACTACCAGCTAACCTCCAGTAGGAGGGTTCTCAAGTTGTGGGTCACGGACCCCCAGGATGGGAATCTGAGCTGTCACGGCAGCTTGTAGGCCTACTGTCACGGCAGCTTGTAGGCCTACTGTCACGGCAGGCTGACACTACGCAGCAGTCAACCTTTTCATTTACACTTAGTTTCACTCTAAACAGAACTTTGTCCAGACAATACTGAATGGGAAGCCTGGTTGAGAGTAGTGGACGGAGGATCGAACCTTCACAACCACCCACGCTGAATAATCCTAACGGGTATTAATAATAATAATAATACTAATAATAATAATACCTATAATAATAATTTATAATAAAAAATCTATAAAAATCTATAATAAAACTAATAATATTTTGTAATAAATATATAATAATAATAATAATAATAATAATAATAATAATAATAATAATAATAATAATATATAGGTGAGTTATCCAGTGGTAGAGTGACACTAGTCATATATGAGAGTGAAGTAGTGAGGCAACACAAGGTGTTTATAGTGAGAGGAGCAGCACTGCCCCAGGAGCTGGTCATGTACGGCAGGGAGCAAGGAACTTAACCCAGAGAAACTTGTAACTAACGGGAAGGAGGGGATGAGGGGGACGGAGGGAGGGAGAAGGAGAAAGAGAGGGAGAAGGAGAGAGAGAGAGAGAGAGAGAGAGAGAGAGAGAGAGAGAGAGAGAGAGAGAGAGAGAGAGAGAGAGAGAGAGAGAGAGAGAGAGAGAGAGAGAGACTGTTCTCTTCAGTTCATGCATAAACTAATACCTCGGTACCAACATAATGAGCAGACTCAGTCAGCTTCCTGATGGAGAAGATAGACTCCCATCTACCTCAACATAAATGTCAACATATTATGATGGTCGGTGACCGAAACCAATATACTGAGAGGTGTTCGACATGAAAAAACAAACTTCCTTCCTCATCCCTCCGGCTCCTGTATATACCCAGCAGTGTTTGATGACCTGAAGGCACTCTCACTTTCTAACCTTTATGGTTATGATGGCCCAAAGACTGTCTGTACAACACTGAAGATAACATCTCAACACAGTGAAGAATCATCTGACACAACCTGGCTGTGTGAGAAAGGAAACTGGCTGGACCTGTGTCCTTAGTTCGTCACCTCCGTATGGAATACCATTCTACAAGGTGAACATTATCACTAAACACATCCTTAACCTCCCACAGACACCTAACGTCCATTACCGGCAGCCTTCAGACCAGCAATGATTTGTTTATCGTTGCCAAGGCATCCCAGTTCGGTTGTCAATGCACTAAGTGTCATTAGTTCGATCCCCGGTACCGGTGAAAACAATGGGCGTGTTTCCTTAAGACACTTGCTGTCCCTGTTCACCTAGCAGTAAATAGATACCTGGGTGTTAGTCGACTGGTGTGGGTCGCATCCTGGGAACAAAATTAACCAAAGTTGCATAACCAGGGGCTCTCTATACAGTATGTTATTGATGTCAGCTATGGTCTGTATAAGTTGCATCATGTACATGTAGAAATTATTATTATTATTATAAAAGGAACCTCCACAGGCAAGACTGTTGGTAATGAACGAAATTCAAAACTGGGCCATCTTTAGGTGGTAAGTTGACACAAATAGAAAACTGGCATCAGAAAGAGCGTGCTCTTTTCCTTAATTAATGCCTAAGAAAGATAATATAACCTGGTAGAGGCATTCCACCTAAGATAATAACCTGGTAGAGGCATTCCATCTAAGATAATAACCTGGTAGAGGCATTCCACCTAAGATAATAACCTGGTAGAGGCATTCCACCTAAGATAATAACCTGGTGGAGGCATTCCACCTAAGATAATAACCTGGTAGAGGCATTCCACCTAAGATAATAACCTGGTAGAGGCATTCCACCTAAGATAATAACCTGGTGGAGGCATTCCACCTAAGATAATAACCTGGTAGAGGCATTCCACCTAAGATAATAACCTGGTAGAGGCATTCCACCTAAGATAATAACCTGGTAGAGGCATTCGTCCTCATAGTATAGAGGATGGGACTGTCACCACCAGCAACCAAGTAAAAGCTGACCCACAGTACTTGTTCAACATTTTACAGGCAGGATGTAAGTTCCTGAACCAGTGTGGGAGTCTCCACTACTTGCAGCAAGAAGTTAACTGCACTTAGACGCATCTCGTACCTACTCGACAGCAGAGGCTGTAAAACTCTGTACAATGTACAAGAGTGCTCTCTCTCTGAGTATGCACCCGTTTCATCTACGACTTACGAGAAAGGCTACAGAAATGTGTAAGTCGACTATCTCTAGCGTGGGTTCGACATGGATGGATTTATCATTTCAGAGGACAGTAAGAAGACAGCTTCTATACCACAAGACGGGCAACAAACAGTACACTCTGGCTGTACCCTTCTCAAGAATTCCCTGAATAACTCGAGTCTGGAACATGTTCGCTAACAATATAAACAATAGTGAAATAAAGTCAACTGACCAAATAAGATCTCTGGCGCACAGCTCGCCTCAACTTCATCCTGTTCCCTATTTGTATGTTTCATAATAATAATAACGATTTAAAAAAGAAAATGCTAGGTCAAGTTATTAAAGAAACTGTAGTAGTAACAGCTATTACCTTGCAAATAAACGTTGGAACACTTAGCCTAACACAGAAAGAATCCTTCTACGAAACATGTAGTTCATCCCAGGAGTCCTCTGGAGTCACTATTACCCGAGAATAAAAAATCTATCAAGAAAGAAGACAAAAACTAAGATTACCACAGACCTGTTCCCTGGCGCACACTGAACCTCGGCAGCGCTGCCTTGCTTGTGAATATAAGCAGGATTTTCAGAAAAGCCAGTTCCAGACACTAAGGAAGAGGCGGTGGAGGCAAACGCCATACACAGGTTCAAGACCAGGTATGATTGGGTCCTCGGAGCCAGGGCCTAGAAGTTAATATTCATCCCAGAAAACAAAGTTAGGTTACCTGAAGAGGACTCCGGGAATCAGCGCCCCTGCGGCCCAGTCTCAGATCAGACCTCCTGGTTGATGGCCTGATTAACTAGGTTGTTGGTGCTAGCCGCACGAAATCCAGTATAAGTACCACAGCCTGGCTGTGGAAAGCCAGTGGTCTGTTGTTAAGTTACATATGTATAAAGGGAGGGTGTTGAATAGTATTGGTCCCTTTACACTTATCGAGTCTCTTAGTGCACTTATGGCACCATACTTGTCACTGGAGGTATTGTGATCTGACTCTCTAGACTCTTGATCTCGAATGGAGTAATTTTGGTGTACAGATTTGGGACCAGTTGCTCCAGAATTTTCCTGGTGTAAATTACGACTATTTCTCGCCTACTTTCCAGGGAGTAGAGTTCGAGGGACTTCAGGCATTCCCAATAATTTAGGTACTTGACGGAAAGTATAGGGGCAGTGATGGTTCTCTGTACACTCTGCAGTTCTGAGACTTCACCTGCCTTAAATGGGTTGTTAATGAGTTACAATATTCCAATCAAGAGAGCACAGGTGACTTAAAGAGTATCATCACTGGCCTGGCATCTCTTGTTTGCAGACTTCTGGGTCTCTAACCTCTCGATTTCCTTGCATTTGTGATAGCAACATTATTATGAGCTTTGAACATAAAATATTCTGATATTATAACGCCTAGGTTCCTCAAATTACTTTTCAGATCTACTGAGTAGTTTCTGGCTCATTCTAGTCTCCCAGTTTCTCATAGCTAAATTAATTTTCGTCCTAACTGAACGTCATATTGTTTTTATTGTACCACTGGAAGACCTGGTTAATATTAACTTGAGATCTGCTGAAAACCTGGTTAATATTAACTTGAGATCTGCTGAGCCCTCATTCAATACCTAAAATCCTGGAAAGTAGGTGAGAAATATTCATCATAATTTACAATGAGAAAATTCTGTAGCATTTGGTCTCAAATTAAGGTTATGTTAAAGAGTTTGGAAATTTTGGCAGTTCTGGGTCTCGTTCAGGATTGTCAATCTTTAGCTTGATTCACAATTCACTGAACAGAGTCAATAGAAACATCAGTATTTCACTCATTTTTTAATCATCAATGAAAGCTCCATCTCCCCCAATCAAGAGCCCAATACTACTTGTGATATTTACCATGGATTTCGCATATGAAATAAAGTGTTTTAGACTCCATTAATTTCATCAAGAGCTTTTTGCAGTCAGTAATATTTTGATGTTTTCCATCTCCCTAACCAGTAATTTTTTTTTTCTGAGAAAATGCAAGATCCTACACAAGTTCAACGATTCTTCGTCTTCCCCAGAAGTTGGACCACTTCTCTCTTTCTAGGACACTCTCTTCTTTGTTCTTAATGGTAGAGTCTCTGCAGCACATTTCTAGTGCCATTCACTTAAGTAGATTTATGGAGCAATATGCAATGTAAAGAGACTGACTGATGTTGTACTAGCCAGGCTTAGGCTTGGTTAGGAGTCCTGACTGATGTTGTACTAGCCAGGCTTAGGCTTGGTTAGGAGTACTGACTGATGTTGTACTAGCCAGGCTTAGGCTTGGTTAGGAGTACTGACTGATGTTGTACTAGCCAGGCTTAGGCTTGGTTAGGAGTACTGACTGATGTTGTACTAGCCAGGCTTAGGCTTGGTTAGGAGTCCTGACTGATGTTGTACTAGCCAGGTTAGGCATGGTTAGGAGTACTGATTGATGTTGTAGTAGCCAGACTTAGGCTTGGTTAGGAGTACTGATTGATGTTGTAGTAGCCAGGCTTAGGCTTGGTTAGGAGTACTGATTGATGTTGTAGTAGCCAGGCTTAGGCTTGGTTAGGAGTACTGACTGATGTTGTACTAGCCAGGTTAGGCATGGTTAGGAGTACTGATTGATGTTGTAGTAGCCAGACTTAGGCTTGGTTAGGAGTACTGATTGATGTTGTAGTAGCCAGGCTTAGGCTTGGTTAGGAGTACTGATTGATGTTGTTGTAGCCAGGTTAGGCATGGTTAGGAGTACTGATTGATGTTGTAGTAACCAGGCTTAGGAGTACTGACTGATGTTGTAGTAGGCTTGGTTACAAATACTTTTGGCAGTTTGGTAGACACACGGATGCTAATCAAATTAAATATAAATTATGTGTCCAGGTCTATGGTCACTGTCTTGAACACTATGTACTTCACTGTCCACTTATTGAGCAATATATAGTATAATAACCTATGTGATATGTCATGGTATCTTATTAATGTAAATAAGATACCAGACATATTAAGTAAATTTTCCCTACACTCATGGGTCAGCCTACCCATGTGACCCACACTCATGGGTCAGTCTAACCATGTGACCCACACTCATGGGTCAGTCTTCAGGTGT